>SJYQ01001011.1:262957-304582 GCA_006410935.1 Redunca redunca
ATTGCTTTGCAATACTGGTTTGATTTCTGCCATACATAAACATGAATTAGCCATAGGTGTACATATGTCCTCTCCCTCCTGAACCTCTCTCTCACCTCCCAAATTTAGTTCTTTTAAAAATTATTTTGCTTATTCTAGATTGTTTTCATCTATATAAGAATTTTAAAATCACAGTGTCAGTTTCTGCAATACAGCCAGCTGGGACTTTGGGATTGCATTGCATCTGTATGTCAATTTGGGGACAGCAGACATTTTAACAATATTAAGACTTCTGATATAAGAATATGGTATAGCTCTCCATTTATTTTAGTTTTCTTTAATTTCTTTCATCAATATTTTATAGTTTTTAGTGAATAGCACTTACATGTATTTTTAAACATATCTCAAAATATTCTGTACTTTTATTGTAATGGTAGTATTTGACTTATGAAGGTGTCTGTTAATTTAAAATTTTAATTATTCATTGCTGGTAGGAAAATGCAGTTAATTTTTATATATTGTAAATTTTGTTTTATTGGTTGCTGGATTATGTTGTATTCCTTCAGAGACTATTGGGTTTTGCTTTAGTACATAGCTAAATTAATTTGAACCAGTTAGATGTTTTTGAAAACTGTTTTCAAGCTTTGTTAGGGTGATCATAAGGTGACCTTTAGGCCAGTGTTTTTATCTCTACAAGTAAGATGATACTTCTCTGAGGAGTCTATCAGTGCTTCATGTATCACAATGTCTTTCAGTTCTAGCTGGTTCAAGAGTGAACTGCTTCTAGGCTCATATGAGCTCTGGACATTGCTCTTCCTACTCCCTTTCCCATCGTTCTTACCCTGGCGTCAGGTAAGTTTCTCTCCCTTGTTCACAGATCAGTAGCCATCATCTAAGGCTTCAAGGGGAACTTGCTCTCTGTACAGTTTTCTCCTTTCTGAGATACTGACTCACAATTTCTAGCCACCTCTATTTTCTCAACTCATTGAGAACCCTAGGCTCCTTTGGATTCCAACTCTTTGTGCTGTGGTCAGAAACACTCTTCAGTCAGTAAGGTGGTATAATCTTTGGGTTCATTTTATTCATCTTCCTTTTCTCAGGGATTGCTGTCCTGAGTTGGCTAGGTCCAATGCCTGAAAACAGTTATTTAATGTAATTTATTCAGTTTTCTAGTTGTTTACTGTAGGAGGGAAATTGTTGCAGCTGTTTATCTTTCCTGGGCAGAAGCAGAAATCAATACATTTTTGACCTTTTATATATGCTGGAGAGAAGATATTCATGGCTTTTGCACAGAAAGCAGCAATAGGAAACTCATGGTGGCGTATTCTAGAAGGACTGACACCAATGTCCACATAGTTTCTGCTTACCCTCTTTCTTATATGTAGGTTAAAAAAAACAACTTTTTCCTAATTTAAACTAGTCTATGTTTACTATACATCCTTTGAGCCTTCCTCAAAGAAGAGAGATAAGTCTCATATAGCAGACTATGGCATTTGTACTCTATAGAAGAGAGCAAAGAACTAGATAGACTTTAGGATTACATTCACTGTGCATGCTCAAAACACAACTATCATAGTTATTAGTGATAGGAGACATATATTGTTATTCTTAAGTCTTTATTTAGGCATGATGCTGGATGATTAACTTCAAAGATAATTTCACAGAAGTGCAATTGGACAAATTTCAGGACACATTTTATCTATAGTCCTGTATACAATCCTGGCTTTAGCAAGTATCCATCCCAAGGAGTTCAACTGAAGGAAAACTATTTCTGAAACCAAGAAAATGAGGACATCCTGCAAGAAGACTTATTGTGACTTAAAAAACTTACAAGGCTGACCTGATTTATATCTGAGTGTCTTCACAGTTTTGTTTGTCTCTATGTTGTGGAAATAAACATAGTAAATACTATTCTGTTCCATCACTAACATTATCAAAGTCATAGGTTGGTGGCAGTGTATGTGTGACATGTGACTGGTTTAAGCATGGTTTGATGCAAAGGGCACTCAGAGCCTGGCTTTGCACACTGGTTCTGTCGCTACTCATCTGAATGACAGTAGACAAATGGCATTCTCTCTATACCTCAGGTTCTTTATGTGCAGATTGACTTCGTTGGACAAGACCAACAGTTTGCAAAGGCTCAAAGGATGGAAGTGGTTCAAGTCATTAAGGCTGATAATGGGTTCCTTTAAATAGGGCAGGTTAAGGCTGACCATGTCTATATTCACAGGGCAGTTAGTTGCAATGAAGTATTCTCACATCTTAGTTCATTATTAGGCTCAAAGCCTTTAGTCACTACCTATGTAACCTCTGAGGAGTGCTTTATCTACATCCCTTAAGCTTTGGTATATTGTGCAGTCATTTTCTTTCAACTCAGAATGTTTTCTAATTGCCCTTGTAATTTATTGACCTATTTGGTTAGTTAGGAGTCCATTGTTTAATTTACATTTCTTTGCGAATAGCCTAAATCCTCCTGCTATTGATTTCTTCTTTAGTTTCATTGTAAAAGTGAAAGTGTTAGTCATTCAGTCGTGTCCAACTCTTTCTGACACTATGGACTGTAGCCCACCAGGCTCCTCTGTCGATGGAATTCTCTAGGCAATAATACTGGAGTTGGAAGGGATCTTCCTGACCTACGGAATCAAACCTAGGTCTCCTGCATTGCAGGCAGAGTCTTTACTGCCTGAGCCACCAGGGAAGTATACTTTCAATCTTTTATAGATGTTAAGCCTTTTTTGTTACACAGACTAACATATGGCCAATCTTTGAGAATGTTCTGCTGCTGCTGCTAAGTCACTGCAGTCGTTTCCGACTCTGTGTGACCCCATAGACAGCAGCCCACCAGTCTCCACCATCCTTGGGATTCTCCAGGCAAGAACACTGGAGTGGGTTGCCATTTCCTTCTCCAGTGCATGAAAGTGAAAAGTGAAAGTGAAGTCGTTCAGTCGTGTCCGACTCTTTGCAACCCCATGAACTGCAGCCTACCAGGCTCCTCCAGCCATGGGATTTTCCAGGCAGAGTACTGGAGTGGGTTGTCATTGCCTTCTCGGTTAAGAATGTTCTAGGCATGGTTGAAAAGATTGTATATCCTGTTATTGGGGTTCCATTATATATTACTCATAATATCGAGTAATATGTTATATATTAATAATAAAATTGCTACAACCTGGATTTTAATAGGATCATTTTTATGTTGTAAGACAATTTTTAATGCAGTTGGTGGGTTACAGCAAAATTGAGAGGAAGATAGAGATTTTCCATGTACCCACACAGGCATAGACAGCCTCACCTATTATCAACATCATTCACCAAAATGGTACCTTTTTTAAAAACCAAAGATGGACCTATAATGACACATCGTCATCACCCAAAGTCCACACTTTACAGTTCACTCTTGGTTTAGTACGTTCTATGGGTTTGCACATCTATATAATAACATATATCCATCATGATGTTATCATCTAGAGTATTTTCACTGCCCTAAAGCATTTTCATCTGTCCTGTGTCTATTTACCACACCCATCTTGGCAGCTGATAATCTTTGAAGTGTCACCATAGTTTTTCCTTCTCCAGAATATCTTATAGTTAAAGTCATGCATATGTAGTATTTTCACATTGTTGTTGTTATTCAGTCACTCAGTCGTGTCTTGACTCTTTGAGACCCCACAGGCTGCAGCACACCAGGCTTCCCTGTCCTTCACAATTTCCTAGAGCTTGCTCAAACTCATCTCCATCAAGTCAATGACACCATCCAACCATCTCATCCTCTGTCGTCCCTGTCTCCTCCTGTGTTCAATCTTTACCACCATCAGGGTCTCTTCTAATGAGTTGGTTCTTCACATCAGGTGGCCAAAGTATTGAAGCTTCAGCTTCATCATCAGTCCTTCCAGTGAGTGTTCAGGTTTGATTTCCTCTAGAATTGACTTGTTTGATCACTTTGCAATCCAAGGGAACCTCAAGAGTCTTCTCTAACACCACAGTTCAAACATTTTCATGTTGGTTTCTTTCAATTAGTAATATATTTATTTTTTAATTTTTATTTTAATTTTATTTTACTTTACAATACTGTATTGGTTTTGTCATACCTTGACATGAATCCGCCACAGGTGTAATATAAATTTAAAATTCCTCCATAACACTTCCTGGTTTCATTGCTCATTTCCTTTTAGTGTCAAATACTGTTTCATTGTCTGGATATATCATGGTTTGTTTATTTACCTATTGAATACTATCTTGGTGGCTTCTAAGTTTCAACAATTATGAATAAAGCTGCTATAAACATCCATGTATAGGTTTTTGTGTGGACATAAATTTTAAACCCTTTTGAATAAATGCCATAGTGCATGATTGCTGGGTCATATAAGAGTGTATTTACTCTTATAAGAAACTGCCAATGTATCTTCCACAGTTGCTACATCATTTCGCACTTCCGCTAGCAGTGTATAGGAGTTTCTGTTATTCCACATCCTTTCCAGCGTTTGGGGTTGTCATTGTCCAAATGTTGCCTGTTCTAATGAATGTGCAGTGGCATCTCATTGTTTCAATTTTCATTTCTCTGTTGACATATGATGTGAAGAATCGTTTAAAATGTTTATTTGCCATCTATACATTTATTTGAAGTGTTTTTTTTAAGGCCTTTTACTCATTTAAAAATGGGTTATTATTTTCTTATTGTGGAGTTTTAAAACTTTTGGTATATTTTGTGTAACAGTCCTTTATCAGATATGTTTTTTGCAAATATTTTCTCCTAGTCTGGGGCTGTCTTTTCATTCTTTTCATATTGTTTCTCACAGAGCAGAAACTTTTAATTTGAATGAAGTTCAGCTTGTCAAACTTTTTCTTTCATGAATAATGTCTTTGGTATTTTATAAAAAAAAATCACCATACTCAAGGTCATCTAGGTTTCCTCTTTTGTTATCTTTTAGGAGTTTCATACTTTTGCTTTTCACATTAAACTCTGTAATTCATTTTTAGTTAATTTTTGTGAAGGATTTAAGATTTTTATCTGCCCCCCCCCTTTTAACATGTAGATATCCAGTTCTAATACCATTTGTTGAAGAGACTATGACTATCCCATTGTACTGTCTTTTCTCCTTTGTCAGATATCAATAACTCTATTTGCAGGGGTCCATTTCCAAGATCTTTCTTCCACTGATCTATTTGTCTGTTATTTTGCCAATACCACACTTTCTTAGTTACTATGTTTGAATAGTAAGTCTTGAAGTTGGGTAGCATCAGTCCTCCAGCTTGGTTCTTCTTTGACATTGTGTTGACTCTTCTTGATGGAAGAAGAGTTGCTTCTCCCTATAAACTTTAAAATCAGTTTGTTGATGTTTCTAGGATTTTCACTGGAAATGAGCTGAATTGATAGACCAAGTTGGGAAGAAGTGACATCTTGACATTATTGAGCCCTCTCGTTCATGAACATGGACTATTTCACCATTTATTTAGTTCTTTGATTTCATTCATCAGAGTTTTGTAGCTTTCCTCTTATGGATCTTGTACATATTTTTTTAGATTCATAACTAAATATTTTTTGTATGCTAGCAAGAATGGTGTTGTGTTTTTGATTTGAAGTTCTACTTACTCATTTGTGACATATCAGAAAGTAATTGATTTTTGTCCTGCAATCTTGCTGTAATTGCTTATTATTCTGTGAGTTTATTTGTTGATTCATTCAGATTGTCTACAAAAATAATCATATCATTTGTGAACAGAGACAGTTTTCTGTCTTCCTTCTCGCTCTGTATAGCTTTTATTTCCTTACCTTGTCTTATTGTAGCAAGGACTATCAGTTTGATATTGAAAAGGAGTTGTGGGAGGGGCCATCACTGCCTTTACCATATTTTAGTGGAAAGAAAAGTTTTGAGTTTCTCATCATAAAGTAGGATGTTAGCTGTAAGATTTTATAGATAGTCTTTATCAAGTTGTGAAAGTTCCCCTCTATGCCTAGTTTATTATTTTAAGATTTTTTATCATCAATGGATGTAGGGTTTTGTCAAAACCTTTTTCTGTATCTTTTGATACAATCCTGTGGCTTTTCTAGCCTGTTGATGTGATAATTATGCTATATTTTAATTTATTTCTGAACATTAAATCAGCCTTACATACTTGGGATAAATCATACTTGGTCATAGTATACAAAGTAAATTTTTAACCTAAATTTGCATATTTTTTGGATACCACAAAAAATTAGAAATGATTATGAAAGTTCATGTTTTAAAAGATCATGTAAATGGAAATTGTAAATTAAAAAGCTCAGGAAACACTAGACTAAACAGTCTCTGAATCTTCATATGGGTATATATTTACTGCCAGTTTTTGGCCTAGTAGAAAATTAGCCTCTTGTCAAGAAGGAAAAAGGAAGATGAACAACAAACAAAATTGTAGTCATTTTTGCTGTCTTAGAAAAACCAAGATATAAAACTATTCATTTGCAGACATTCTCCCAGTTCCTCTTCTATGTGGATATTTGCATTTGACATTTATACTTATATGACATATTTTTATCTATTATGTTTGAATGTAATGGTGGTTTTCTTAAACACAAGTTCTGTTGTCAAGAGCAATTTATGTATTCCTGCCTTGAGTTAAATTTAGAATGATATCTAATATGTGTGTACTATAGGACTGAAAAGGAACAAGCAAACCAGGGATAAGAAACTAGCAGTTTACTTCTGCTGGGTTTACTTCTGCTGCGCATAATGCTATGACTCTAAGCAATTAATTAAGCTGCCCTGTGACTTAGTTTCCTATTTTGTTGAATTGGGAAAATACCACCTGGTATGTCAGGGAGATTGATGACTTTTTCATCTAGATTTCCCTATACTACATGTTGAAAGTTTCATGATGGATTTTCAAGGCAAAAAATATTTCCTCATTCCATGCTATATTTTTCATGTGTTCACTATTTTTCCCCTTAGTTTTCAACTCTTCTCTATTTTGTACAAACATTATATTTTAGTATTAATAATGTATATATGATATCCTTTAAATCCAATGGAAGTTCAGGACTCAGAGCAAGAGAATGAAGAGAGGGAAGAAGAAATTTAGGTCCACATTTTCCTCAGAAAATTATATTATTTTAAANCAAATGAGTTTTAGGAGAAACTGGGAAGAAGAAAAATTTGTCTTTGATAACTTCCTTTACATCTTTTCTCTATTTTCTTCCCCAAATCTGATACTACTTCGCATATATTGTAACATAGTTGGTGCTTTGCTGCCCTAGGACCAGCACTGTGTTCACTGATAAATTCATTTATCTATTCATGAAGTATTTATTGTGTATTTACTAGGTGGTTGGCTTATATTAGACTCCTCATTGGAAAAGACTGATGCTGGGAGGGATTGGGAGCAGGAGGAGAAGGGGACGACAGAGGATGAGACGGCTGGATGGCATCACTGACTCTATGGACATGAGTTTGAGTAAACTCCTGGAGTTGGTGATGGACAGGGAGGCCTGGCATGCTGCGATTCATGGGGTCTCAGAGTTGGACACAACTGAGTGATTGAACTGAACTGAAGATCTTATAGCAAATAAAAAAAAAACAAGTCTTTCTTTCAAGACATTATATTTTCTGGGAGAATATAGATATTAAACACATATATTTTATGTCAGGTATTGCTCAGCAATGAAATTGATGAAGCAGAATAAGGAAGTTGGAGAATAGAAGCAGTGGTATGGGATGTCATTTTATGCAGGGTTATCAGGAAAGGCTTCTCATATAAGTGGTGTTAGAGAGGACATGCATGTGAAAAGACTATTCCAGGCAGAAGGAGCAGCAAGTGTAAAACCTGAGCCAGTTGGAAGCTTGACATGTACAAGAACCAGCAAAGAGTCTGGTATGATTGGAGCAGAGTGAGAGAAGAAAAAAGAGTGGAAGTTGAGGCAGAGAAGTAATAAGTGGTCAAATAATGGGGAGTGTGAAGGTGGAGGCCATTGTATGAGCTTTGGCTCTTTTACTGACTGGTGGGAAGCCTTTGGAGAGTTGAGTGGTGTGGTGATGTATCTGACCAAATTTAATCAATTCCCTTGGCTGTAGTGCAGAGATCGAGGCTTCCCAGGTGACACTAGTGGTAAAGAATCTGCCTGCCAATGCCGGAGACATTAGAGATGTGGGTTCGATCCCTAGGTCAGACAGAACCCCTAGAGAAAGAACTCCTAGAGAAAGAAATGGCAGCCCACTCTAATGTTCTTGCCTGGAGAATCCCATGGACAGAGGTACCTAGCAGGCTATGGTCCATAGGGTCACAAAGAGTTGGACACAGACATGATTGAAGCAACTTAGCATGTAGTGCAGAGATTAGACTGTAGGGACATGGTACTCAGTAGTTCTTTTCAACTAATGGTAGGTTGGGGCTTCCCTGGTGGCTCAGAAGTTAAAGCATCTGCCTGGAATGCAGGAGACCTGAGTTCGATCCCTGGGTCAGGAAGATCCCCTGGAGAAGGAAATGGCAACCCACTCCAGTACTCTTGCCTGGAGAATCCCATGGAGGGAGGAGCCTGGTAGGCTACAGTCCATGAGGTCGCAAAGAGTCGGACACGACTGAGCGATTTCACTTATTTTATTTTATTTTTAATTTTAATTTTTACTTTATTTTACTTTACAGTAAAATTGGAGAATTTGATTTCTGTGTGTGAAACTGTAACACAGCAACTGACAGGAATCTAGAGAGTGACTGCTGTATCGTCAAGAGTGAAGATCCCATGAAGCAGAGCACCTGGCTGACTGGCAGTGAATGTAAACTGTGAGTGAGAAATAAACCATACAGTTTGAAACACTGATCATTTGAATTTAAGGTAGTTAACTGGTAACTTAAAGTAGAATGCTGCCATAATTAAAGACAAACAAAAAATACTGTCTTAGAAATGGATGTAGACAGCAAGACTTTAATTAGAACCTATAAGGATGATAGTTCATGGTTTGCAATGGCAAGTTATGTGATAAAGTTTTTGATAGAAAAGTCAGATCAGGTAACTAATGAATATGTGGCCCTAGGGAAAGACACTAGAAAATGAAATGTAAGTAGTTTTTTTTTTTAATGTATGCTATTGAAGTATAGTTGATTAGTAGTATATGTTGATGGATGTTGGCTACTTTTCATAAAATATTATACAAAGAGTTGACCTTAGATAAGAATCTCCTGATTTGTCATCATGAATGAAAGGGATTGGATAGTGTTCTTAAGTTTGGCAATATGTGAAATTGGAAGGCATTCACTTTCAACAACAAATAGTAAAACTAAAATTAGAAATGCTTTGAGAGATAAAATTCAATTAAAGTTGAAGTGTGTTGCAATAATCAAATTGAGACTGTAGTTGCCCACTCACTGTGGGGCAAATGATTTCAATTGGAAAAACAGCTAGAAAAGAAAAAGGACTGAACATACAGCTCTTCTCTAGAAGCTAGTGAGCCCAACGTAATCACCACCAACTAAAGGTAAGTGGGTAAAAAAAACAAATATAGCAAATTAAGAAGTCTGTCAAAAAAAAAGAAAAAACTGAATGAGGCTTCTGGCTCATGAACTGACTAACATCAGGAAAGAAGTCTACTAAGCTTTTGAGACTGTTTTACTGTCAAAGAAACCATGAACTAGGCTATATTGTCTTTGACTGTTGGAGACCATGACTCATAAGTCCCTAACATCCTACAAGCAGGAAACAGAATATAAAATCTTTGCCCCAAGGTTAATACCAGTGTCTATTTCAGCTGTGGCCAAATAGAGAACTGGAAAATGTAGCTTCTTCCAGAGAATGGAGCCATGAATCTCACAAGGTTGTTTGGTTTCCTATTCTTTCTCTTCTCCTCCTTCTCCTTCACCTCCTCCTTCTTTTCCATCTTTGTCCTCAGTAGGACCAATGCTTGGATCTGAAATCAAATTTGCTAGACTAGAACTGATATATTGAAATATTTGTCGCCGTTTCCTTTTCCTCAAGGTAGGTCCCAAGAAATGGCTGAAAATTTAGGTCTCGAGTCATCATCTGGAAATATGAATCTTTTACCTCTAACCCAGTATTTCTTAAGCATTAACTGTAAATTATAATTACCTGTACTCTTGGGGGAAAATGCTGATGCTTTGTGACCCTCTGGCTTCTGGACTTTAAGTTCTTGATATTTTTAGCTCTCTGATCCTATTTGATATTTTTCCCTGTTATAAATGAAAAGGTCCCACATAAATCCTACTTGGGCCCTGACGAGAAAGAGAAGGGTGATTTGGGACAACTGAGCTGCACAAGTAGTGAAAGTTTTTGTCAATTGCATCATCTTAGACAATTGATAAATTTTGTTGGAGGGAAATAGAGCAAAATTGAAGGAAATGAACCAAATGTGTCACTTTTGTTGGGTTAAGGTTGAAGGTTTCTTTTTTTTTTCCCATCAAATGAATGTATGTTGCAAGCAAGCAATCAAATCCCTTTAGTCTTTATTTTATTAGATACATTTTCACATCTGCTTTGTCTAACATCTGCTCACTTTGTTATGAACTTGAATATTGACTAAGTAGTAATCAAATGTCATGGTGGTTCCCCATTCGCTTGTCAATTTCATAGTAATAACAATTACCATATTTCCCCAAACTTATTTGTTCTGCATCTGGACAGCACGGACTGTTCTTTCCCGCTAGGCTGCTGCTGCCACTTGCCTTATAATTTGATTCTGTGTGTACAACTCTCTCATAGCTACAACCCCAATCATATTACTAAAATTCCCTAAATTCATTGTTTTATTTCAAGTCCTTCAAAGGACACAATGCCTGATACATATATATTTTATCATCGTTATTTATTTACTTTGCCTTATTTGGTCACTCTTCTATAAGCCAAATATTTATCGAGCACTTACTTTACACAAGGTGTATGTGCTGAGTTTTGGAGGCATATTAATATGAGAAACATGGAATCAAAGATTGGAAGCAGGTTCCAATCTGAGAAGGCTAAGAGTGTGTGAATGGTTAACACAGCACATGTATTTTTGAAAACTTCATATGATGCATATTCTGAATATAGTATTTTTCACTGAGCCATATACTGATTGATGTATATACTTTGATAGTAACGCAGACAGAATTCAAAAAGTTGGAAGTAGCTGGCTCAGTCCTGGCACATTGATATTTGGGACATACTAGATCTCAAGTTGTGGAGTGGAGACACTATGCAGCAGTGATAGTTTCCCATTTCATTTGCCTAGTTACATACTTCATATATTCATGAAGGATTGTATTCTCCCAGAGCAAATCTGTAAAGGGAAATGGCCCTGAAGGAAAAGATACCCATTTTTGCTTGACCTGTGTTCCTGTTTTCTAATGGGTATAGGGCCTCAACTCTGTAGTAGATTCTGTGGATACTGATTGAGCATTTGAGCATAGTTACTTAGCTTCACAACTTTAATCCAATCCAAGCTTCACAACACTGTGTATGGAAGGCATTGTTTCTGAATAAAATCTAAGTAGAAAGATCATGAAGTGTAAATGAGTTTTGTAATATCCATCATATGGCCATGCCATGTTTTGAACACTAATGTCTTGAGTAAATATTCAGTGGCCACATGCATGCCAAGTGAATAAATGAACTATTGTGAGAGCAATAGGAGGGGAAATTTGCTTTTCTTAGTCCATCTCACCACTGTATTCAGTGATACTCCTATGCTCAACCTTGATGTGTTGTACAATTCTCAGGAGCATATTAATAAGGAACACAGTGAGAATGAATCTCTGTGCCTGTGTGCTCATACACCCTGACCTATCCACATGCAGAATAAATGGAGCAATGGAGGGTTGACTAATAAACTTGGAGGTAGTTGTTCAGTTTAGTTCAGTCACTCAGTCATGTCTGACTCTTTGCAACTACATGGACTGCAGCATGCCAGGCCTCCCTGTCCATCACCAACTCTCAGAGTTTACCCAAACTCATGTCCATTAAGTCGGTGATGCCATCCAACCATCTCATCCTCTGCCGTCCCTTTCTCCACCTGCCCTCCATGTTTCCCAGCATCAGGGTCTTTTCAAATGAGTCAGCTTTTTGCATCAAGTGACCAAAGTATTGGAGTTTCAGCTTCACTACCAGTCCTTCCAGTGAACACCCAGGACTGATTTCCTTTAGGATGGACTGGTTGGATCTCCTTGCAGTCCAAGGGACTCGCAAGAGTCTTCTCCAACACCACAGTTCAAAAGCACCAATTCTTCGGCACTCAGCTTTCTTCACAACCCAACTCTCACAACCACACATGACTACTGGAAAAACCATAGCTTTGACTAGACAGCAGACCTTTGTTGGCAAAGTAATGTCTCTGCTTTTTAATATGATATCTAGGTTCATCATAACTTTCCTTCCAAGGAGTAAACGTTTTTTAATTTCATGGCTGCAGTCACCATCTGCAGTGATTTTTGAGCCCCCCAAAATAAAGTCTGACACTGTTTCCAATGTCTCCCCATCTATTTTCCATGAAGTGATGGGACTGTATGCCATGATCTTCATTTTCTGAATGTTGAGCTTTAAGCCAACTTTTTCACTCTCCTCTTTCACTTTCATCAAGAGGCTTTTCAGTTCTTCTTCACTTTCTGCCATAAGGGTGATGTTATCTGCATATCTGAGGTTATTGATATTTCTCCCAGCAATCTTGATTCCAGCTTGTGTTTCTTCCAGTCCAGCGTTTCTCATGATGTACTCTGCATATAAGTTAAATAAGCAGGGTGACAATATACAGCCTTGACGTACTCCTTTTCCTATTTGGAACCAGTGGAAGGAATGAGGCTAACGCTCAAACTCCAGTACTTTGGCCACCTCATGAGAAGAGTTGATTCATTGGCAAAGACTCTGATGCTGGGAGGGATTGGGGGCAGGAGGAGAAGGGGACGACAGAGGATGAGATGGCTGGATGGCATCACCGACTCAATGGACATGAGTTTGAGTAAACTCCCGGAGTTGGTGATGGACAGGGAGGCCTGGCATGCTGTGATTCATGGGGTTGCAAAGAGTCAGACACTACTGAGTGCCTGAACTGAACTGAACTGAGAGAAAGAGTTTCTGAAACTGTATCTTCAAATGAGTGAGAAGCTATAGATCCAGTTTGTGTATAAGTGGAGCAGTTGGTACTGGGAGCAGAGATCGTCCATTTGTAACAACAGTAGAGAAGGTATATAGATACAGATTCAAGTAGGCCAGTAAACATGATCAGTTCAGTTCAGTCGCTCAGTCGTGTCTGACTCTTTGCGATCCCATGAATCGTAGCTCGCCAGGCCCATGATAGTATGTGTCAAAATTTTCTTCATCATCTTCTGTTCTGATGATAATTTTGTCCTCCATGATATATAGTTTTAGACAAACTTAATAGTTCTTTGAGTCTCTTCTTTAAATACCTTATGATATTTCACTGTGAAACTAGTTTAGTTGGGCATGCAGTTTTGAAAATTTTTCTATTAAGCTTGTTTTCATTTTAATGTGTTTATACTTGAGTTGGACTATAAAGAAAGTTGAGTGCCAAAGAATTGATGCTTTTGAACTGTGATATTGGAGAAGATTCTTGAGTCCCTTGGACTGCAAGGAGATCCAACCAGTCCATCCTAAAGGAAATGAGTCCTGAATATCCTTTGGAAGGACTGATGCTGAAGCTGAAGCTTCAATACTTTGGCCATCTGATACAAAGAGTTGACTCATTGGAAAAGACCCTGATGCTGGGAAAGATTGAAAGCTGGAAGAGAAGGGGATGACAGAGGATGAGATGGTTCGATGGCATCACCCACTCAATGGACATGTGTTTGAGTAAACTCTGGGAGTTGGTGATAGACAGGGAGGCCTGGCATGCTGCAGTCTGTGGGGTTGCAAAGAGTCAGCCACAACTGAGTGATGAACTGAACTGAACTGATACTCGTTTCTTCTGCCTGGCTCATCTTTCTTCCAGATATATAGACTGGCTGCCTGTTATTATTTATATCCCTCCTTAAATTTTATTTCATCTGATAAGTGCCCTGCCTTAAAGAACCCTTGTCCCCTGGTGATTTTCATTTCTATTGTCTTGATGGGTTTTTTCATGGAATTTGTCACTTTCTGTGCTGCTGCTAAGTCGCTTCAGTCGTGTCCGACTCTGTGCGACCCCATAGATGGCAGCCCACCAGGATCCCCCTTCCCTGGTATTCTCCAGGTAAGAACACTGGAGTGGGTTGCCATTTCCTTCTCCAATGCATGAAAGTGAAAGGTGAAAGTGAAGTCGCTCAGTCATGTCTGACTCTTTACAGCCCACCAGGCTCCTCCATCCATGGGATTTTCCAGGCAAGAGTACTGGAGTGGGTTGCCATTTCCTTCTCCTTATTTACAGTTTTTTGATTCAATTCCTGTCTCTCTACCACAAGTCTGTAAGTTTTATGAGGCTAGTAATATTGCTGGTCTGATTCATCTGTGCACACATCTTGTTAATATTTACTATGTCTCCAACAATTAGTTTATTGAATGAATGCATAATTGATCAACATAAAAACAATAAAGTGGTAAGACACATCATATATTGAATTACTTTTAGGAATTCTTCAATATGAAAGAATGACATTATAATCATCCTAGGAGAATTGTATAGAAAAATGTTGGAGACCCATTGAGGGTGGGGATCATTGTATTTTGCTCTGAATCATCCACATTGACTGGTGTAGTATTTTGTAAATAAAAAGCATTATGGTTAATACTCATTGAATGAATTCATGAATAAACTCATAGATTAGTGAAATTTGCTAAAACTGAGGCATACTTTAGGTTTGTTACCTTAAATCAGTATTTTACTGTAGGTAATACTTAAAAAAACAGGAATTAGCATATGTGACTGAATATGCCTAGTTTTTAAAGCAACTTAGAGCTTTAAAGAAATTAGCATCCCCTCCTAGGTGCTAACTATAGAGTTAAAGAATAGATAATTAGCTTTATGATAAGCTGATTATAGAGCAACAGCAGTGTGAAGCAACAAATCATCTTATCATCTAGAATACTGCATGAGACTGAAGGAGAGACATAGTATTTATTATATTAAAAAATTATGTTACCCATTTAGTACAAAAGAACTACATAAACCTGGTTATGTGGTAGGGAAAAATGCTTAGACATATTTATCATTTCCAGATGAATTTTGCTTTTATGTATTAGTATCCTACTGAAGTTCTTAGGGTAGAAAGTAGTTATGATTACTGGCAGGTGTTCATAGACATATTTTATTGTGAGTAGTACATGGAAAATTAAAGATCATCTCATTTCAACAAACCTTGTCAAGAAAACTATTCAGAAAGTCATGCATTAGTCAAGGTCAGCCAGCTTCTTAGCTACTTACAATGCAGAAGTTGGCATTGTGACATTCAGATGGGTAATTTTTAAATTCCCTAACAGATGAATGTTGAAAGTCAGTGTAAGTGTACTGATTTTATATAGACTCATTGTTTAGATTCTACATTAATTTGTTAATTCATTTAATGTTAAAAGTTAACATTAAGAGTCAAGTAATTCTAAATATCAAAGAAAAGTAAGATGGCATAAAACATGCCCTTCCTGAACATATAATAGGCCAACAATCCAAGGTAAATATAAGAAAGAAGAAAGCTAAGGTTCAAGAGTGTTTAAAGTTTAATGATCATATGAATCCCTTGGAAAGAGGGATGGGTAGGTCTTGTTAAAATGATTACTGAAGTGAATGATAAGTAATTAAACAGATCTGGGTGGAGGCCTGAGCCTCTGCATTTCTAACAAGCTCTCAGGTGATGCTGCTGATTATTAGACAGTACTGTAAGTAAGGAGACAGTGTAAAACAAGGGGAGGTCTTTGATTTTCTGAACCTTTCAGTGATTTGAATATATGCAAGGGACAAAAGCAAGACATATTTGTAATGAAATGCCAAAGAGCCTTGTATGCACATGTGAGGGTATTCTGACTGGCCCTTTCAAGCCCTGTTATTTAGTATACGCAAATAGCTCTTTGGCTACTCTTCACACCTATAACCCTCCCACCCTTGAGGGAACCGACCTGGGAACAGTGCCCACTCAGGCGGTGGAAACATGCTTGAGGCTACTTAGGGAAAGAATTCTAGGTGCTTCAAGATGTAAATTGTCTGCAGTGCATGGGAGCATAAGAGATCATAGATCCAGATAAAATAGAATATACAAACTTGGAACTGGATTCAGAAGGTGAAAGGACTCAAAATCCTCATGTATATTCATGTACACATACTTGAGTGGAATGAAGGAGTGGGGGAAAGGTTCCCTGAATAAGTGTATAGTGAAAAGAGTAGATTGTTGCATTCTTTGTTATGTATTCTCAACTCTGTACTATGCATATGTCCTAAGAATTTTCTGGTATATGATAGAATGAGGTCCATAACATAAAAATAAGGGATAAAATATAAGTTAATCTGGAGTTGCTAAAAATTTAGAATGATCAATCTTGTCATTTTTTTCACCCTTTAGTTAGTGGCTAGTCATTTCAATGGGGAGAAAGCATGTCAATGAATGAATCTACTCACTGGAAAGTCTGAAGACAGGAGGAGAAGGGGATGACAGAGGATGAGATAGTTGGATGGCATCACCGACTCAATGCACATGCGTTTGAGCAAGCTTTGGGAGATGGTGAAGGACATGGAAGCCTGGCGTGCTGCAGTCCATGAGGTTGCAAAGTGTCAGACATGACTAAGCAACTGAACAACAAACTTTCCCGAGTAGACAGTGAAGGCCCACATCATTCTTGGTGATGTTATGCCATTGAAACAGATAGACACAAGAAGTAGGATGTAAGGGGAAAACACACAAGAAACAGGAGTTTTTTCCTTGAGGACACGAGGATTCAGACTTAGATGATTCTGAGAACTAGCAACAGTTAGTCATAAGTGATGCCTGTGCTCTTTGTGTTGGAATGGGGAAGCTGTAGGTGAGCTAAGTAGTTATAAAAAAACATCTTATATGATTGGTTTCAGAAGCATATCTGTCTGTCTGTCATTGCTTTCTGATTTGGAAGTAATGCAAAAAATAGAGAAGTTGATAGTCATTGATTTAGTCAGTTCAGTTCAGTCGCTCAGTGGTGTCTGATTCTTTGCGACCCCATGAATCGCAGCAAGCCTAAGTCCTGACCATTCTGGACTGACTGCTACAGATACTGTGATTTGGCTTCTTGAACTGGTTGCTGCCAAGGTTGTGGGTCAGAGTTCAATTGTCATATATTAACTGCCTTATAATTTTTTTCTTTGTTTTACTTATCTTCTTTTGAGGAGAATAGAGAAAATGAAAGCAGGAAGTAGGGATAATGAAAGTAATTATTAAATAGCAATAGACCTAATTTCTGCAATAAACATGAGGGTCAAAAGGCTCCCCAAAGTAAGGAAACATCAGAAAAGCCATATTGAAACAGTTCCAGTAAAAATCAGTTGGACCATAATTCATTTATGCAAATAGAGAAAACATGAAATTAGAATGGGAACTGTCCCTTTATCTGAATTATATGCGTGCGTTGTAACACCTGGCAGAACATTTTGATATTGCTTTTGAAGAACAACAAAACAAGACTCAAAATAAACTTATGGCCCTAAAGATCAAACTGTTGTTGGCACATTTCCCATCAGACCACCTGTTGACTAGGACATTTGTAGACTTTGAACAGTAGGGATATTTTGAACAAAAGCTACTCCATTTTACAAAGGACATAACAAGACAAAGAAAAATCTCTCAACTCAGATCAAAGAGAATGTTCCAAGGAAAGAGAATGATTCAGTATCTTTCCTTACCCTTAAAACACTCAAGATGAATGAACTATAAATATATATGGTCAACCTCATCAATTCCCATTAGCTGTTCCTGGCACTACTGTTTACATTAAGCTTTGTTATCTCTGCTCAGCTTCTTCCTGGGAGTCAACATAGGACACGGGTTCTAGGTATTTAATATAATTCACTATTTTTTTTTTTTTTGCTTTCCTTTAGCCTCTAAGTGTAACTCTTGGACCTTTGACTAAATAGTGTAACTTCCTGCTCTGTAATACCACCCATGAAAATTTAATAGGGAGAGATTTACTTTGCTAATGGAATTGTAATATTAAATGCACACCAGACAATTTCTTGAGGTTCCAGAGGACTCTGATATTCAGAATCAAGTTGTGTCTGCTCTGCATATACCTTTGTCTTTTTCATTGTATTTAGTACAAAACCCAGTCAAGGACCTTGCTATCATACCAGACACTCTATGAACTAAACGTTCCACTGACATAGGAAAAATAATTTAAGCAGAACTTATTAAACTTCAGATAGATCCTACCAAACTGTTACACAAACTTCCCTGATAGTCCCTGAAGTAAAGACTGAAACTTACAGTTTTAGTCCTTATATCCAAAGACCATCTCATACTCTGCAATAGCTCTTGCAACACTCTCATCATGCCAGTAAAGAAACCAAATAGATTAAGATATCATTTGTTAAAGGTCTCAGAATATTAAAAAACAATTATCTTTCTCTTCCCAGCAGTACCTAAACTAAATACCATCCTAGCATCAATTCTGCCCAAAGCCATCTATTTCACCATAGTAGAATTTTGCTCAGCTCTTTTCAGTGTGCCCTTAGCCCAGGACACTGAGTACTCATGGCAGACAGCAATATATTTAGAAAGTTATGATCCAGGGTTCACTGATGCCCCCTATCATTTTTCCAAACCTTCATTCAAGACTTAGAAGACTTATGTTTCCTTTATGACTCACTTCTGATATAATACATAGATGATATGTTCAAAGAACAAAAAGCTTGTAAAAAATATTTCATTTACTTGCTCTCAACCTTAGCAGAAAAAGAACATAAAGTTTCAAAAGATAAATTACAAATTTGCCAAAACATAATCTAGTTATTTATAGTGTGACTTAAGAGGGAAAAATGCTTTCCTCTCTGAATAGACTAAAGATTATGCAAACATAGTGTAGGCCCCTCATAGACTGATAGTTAAGAGAATTTCTAGGCTCATCTGGACATTGCAGGTAATTGTCAGATTTTTCTGATATTGAAGAAACTCTATGAATTGACCACGTCATCAATAAGAGATCCTCTCCTTAGGAAGCCCAAACATCAATGTCTTTCCTACCCTGCAAAAGGCCCTTTTGTCTATTTGTGTATGTGCATTGGGCAATGCTTGGGATTTTAGCTCAACCTCATTGGTACCATTAAAAATCCATCACTTGCAATAGCTTTACACTTGACCTGGTTGCAAGGCTTATCTTTGTCTTAGAGCATCTGTCGATGCTTCTGCTAAACTTGCTGTTGGTAACCCATTTGACTTTATGGTTCCTCACACAAAATCATTTCATTACTTATTGGGAAAGGAAGATACTTTTCAGCAATGTGATTAACCTTTTGAGATTCTATTTACTTTCTCCTTCTCACATTGCTATTCATTGTTGCAGTATCCAGAATCCTGCTGTTCTCCATTCTCCTGCCCCTACAGTGAAAAGGGAACATCCAGTTGTCTTACCCAAGATAGGAAACTCTGTGTACTTGCTCATATTTATCAAGATTTTTGTTGAAAATTAAGGTTTATTGTTTACTGGATTTAAGTTGAAACTGAAGGCTATGAAGCAAGATTATACTCTCACAAATTAATCTCTCCTTTAGAATAGACTTCTCTATGTTACATAAAATCAGCACAGATCTCAAAGCTTTTTGCACCATCTAGAGTGAGTAAACTAGAGAACAACTTAGAGTAAACATTTATACAGATAGCAGGATGCTTTGGGAGTAGGACATTACTTTGGGATGCTTTAGAAATAAAGAAGGCTTTCTCATCTCTGCTGCATCATTCATCAAAATGGAAAAATTGAGGAACTATTTAAATGCATTTCTGCTTCTTAGAGAGCTGGGTAATATAAAGTGTGAGACTTATGGCAAGACAGAAAATGTGGAAGCTTAACCCCCACTGCCTGAGTCTAATATTTTATGTGTTTCTTCTTAAGACAGTGGTTGTCAAAACATTAGGGTACATCAGAGTCACATGGAAGACTTGTTAAAATACAAACTGCTGGGCCTTACCCCCGAGTTTGTAATTCAGCAGGTCTTGGTTGGGGTCAAGAATTTGCACTCTAACAAGTTTTCAGATGATGCTAATGTGCTGATTGGGTGACAACACTTTGAGAAATGTTGCCTCAGGCCATCAACATGACTTAATGATAACAGCAATAATACTTGGATTTATGTAGTGTTCTTGCTCATGATGAGACAATTGAGTAAAATCTATGGGCCCAAAGCTGTATTTTAGAGCATGACCTTCTTTTGAAACATACACCTTGAATTGGAGTTATGAGGTTATAAGAAGAAGAGAAATGAATTTGATCAGAGGTGGAAGGAAATGTCTTCACCTTGCCGATAATTATGATTTGTTTTGTCCTTTCAGGGTAATTAGCCATATGTCAGCAAAGAGAATAGGAGACTTTGCACTTACTCATCATGAATTAGGGAGGAAAAGACAACCTTTAACCAAACAAAAAAGATGAACAGAAAATTATTAGGGTTAAGTTAGTTAAAATCACCTTTTCCCAGAGAAAGATTCATGATTTAGTCATGGCATCTAACTATTAATTGCTTATTCCTTTAGTAGGATGTGCTGAAAGATGGGAGCAGGGGAGGGCTATAGGTTAGTTCTTATCAAGGCAGAAAGGAAAACAGAAAACCACAGGTAGCATGAAAAATCAAGGAATTGGCATTGAGTTTCCCTTTGGAACCCATGGTCTTACTGCTGCATATAGATCTTGCCTGGCCTGTGATCATCCCTCCCAGCTCATCAATATTCTCCATTCTCTTCTACCAACATTAGTTTTCTTCAATGCTTTTACTTTTGCTAGGTTCCTCACACTCTAAATACATCAACTGTTCCAATAACCAGATGGTGCTCCTTGGTTTCAACTTTATCTTGCTTTTTTGCTTGAATTGTCTGAATTATAAAGCAAGATAGATCAAAGTTTTTTGTGTGTGTGTAATCTGCCTTTTCCAGCTATGATTTCCTCATAACTAAAAAATAGTTAAGTATTTCTTCCTCTGTGTATTCTACACTAAAGAGCATTTCTCTCCAGTGCCCTGAGAAAACAATTTTTGCAATATTCAGCTTGGGTCTTAGCTTTTTAAAATTTGAAAAACAGAAACGGAATAATAAGAACATAAAGAGTAATGATGAAGGAGTGAAAAACATCTAAGGGAGACTATTTAAAGAGCATTGTTTAGTCAATTAACAGAGCTGATTCAAGGTTGTTAAAAGTCTACCTTGTGGTGAAAATATGACAACCTAACGATTGTTTATGAATGACATCTGGGAGAATGAAGAATGAAACCAATTACAATTTCCAATGAAACATTTGATCTAGACAGTGATTCTGGGGCACCCAAATGCCTTCAGGAAGCTTTCTTCTCAGTTGGAACCTAATTTTGCTGGACCCATTTTACTCTGTATGATAATGCAGATGTCCTTTGTGACTTCTTTGAGGTCAAAAAGGCATCACTATGTGCTATTTAGGAGTAAGTTTCTTTCTAAATAAGATCTGACTGGGTCATTACCCAGTAGCAATAATTGGGTCATAAGGGACAAGATGAGCTCAAAATGAAAGAATTATTCACTGGCTAAAGATGATAAGCCAGTAAGGGAAAAATCAGCAAAGACCACAGATTGTATCATTAACTTCAGACCTTTTTACCAGCTTATTTAAATGGAAAGAGAGATTGACCATATATGCTTTGTTTAACAAATGTTTTAAGGTGCCATTTTCAACCAAAAATTTTTTGTTCCCCTCCCTACAAATAAAAAAAGAAAAAATAAGAAATTTTCAATTATTGTAAACTAGCAAAGAGTTAAGGAGAAAAGAATATGTGCACTTAGAAAATAAATAAAAAATACTGTCTAACCCTGAATATGAGGGAATTGGGCTTTAAATAAATTTAAAACAAAAAAGCATTCCCTATTTTTAAGATGAATTTGATTTGACCTATAAGGCAGTATTATAAACAATGGTTTCTATACATGTAATTGTAATAATAAATGCTTTACAAATANATTGTAAATCTATACTTCATTTCAAAAAAGTACATTATTATACATGATATCAGTTTGAAAATCAGTTGTTTATAATCTAGAGTAGTTGGTTGGTTGTAGTCTACAGTAAAATTGTGATTAGAGCCCACCAAAGCCTATCTAAATCCATGATTTAAATGAGAAAGTGACTTAATTGAGCCACTCTGAGAAAGTGGACTTATTAGTCACTGGTTATGAACATGGTGTAAGGTGAGCAACTCTATTAGTTTGTCCATGGACTGAGAGGTGTCCCGTGACACAAGGAGGCTTTCAATACTAAAACCAGGGTCATCCCAGGCAAACTGGGAGGAGGTAGTTACCCTAATGCATGTCTTCTAATGGCTGCCCTGAAAAGGGTGCCACCAACATAAATTCTAGCCAGAGGTAGTATGAGCTATTTCTACCATCTCACCTAACTAAGTGCATCATTGCAATGGAAATGAGGGAACAAGCCAGGCAAATAGCTTGACCCATAACCCCAGGGTAGTACGGAAGGGATGTTATTTCGTATTGCAAGTGTGAAGGGAAGTCATTGGAAGTTAAACTGTGTGACATGATCTGACTTTTTATCTGACTTGTTTTTTAATAGAATCCCTCTCACTGCAGATGGAGGACAGTCTGTGGGAAGGCAAGAATGGAAACAGGATGACCATTCAAGGGTCGTTGTGCAAGTTCTGGAGAGAGAATTAGAAGGTAGTCTGAGTGAACTCCGGGAGTTGGTGATAGACAGGGAGGCCTGGTGTGCTGCTGTTCATGGGTGTCTGCAGAGAGTCGGACACGACTGAGCAACTGAACTAAACTGAACTGGTGGATTTGGATTGGGAAGATCCCCCTGGAGGAGGGCATGGCAACCCACTCCAGTATTCTTGCCTAGAGAATCCCGTGGTCAGAGAAGCCTGGTGGGCTACAGTCCATGGTGTTGCAAAGAATTGGACACGATTGAAGCAACTTAGCCTGCTTGCACACACTGGTGGATGTGAAAAGTAATTGGACTAGGATATAGTCTGAATACAGAACTAATATGATTTATGCCTGCATGAGATGTAGGCATGAGAAAAAGAGAGAAGCCATGGATTATTTATTATAAGGTTTTTGCCCTGAGTGACTAGGTAATTGATGTTGCCTTTTACTAGATGGAGAAGGAAATGGCAACCCACTCCAGTATTCTTGCCTGGAG
Organism: Redunca redunca; assembly: GCA_006410935.1. NCBI lineage: Eukaryota > Metazoa > Chordata > Mammalia > Artiodactyla > Bovidae > Redunca > Redunca redunca. The sequence goes on from SJYQ01001011.1 coordinate 286,152, forward strand.
AATCCCATGGACGGAGGAGCTTGGTGGGCTACAGTCCACGAGTTGCAGAGTCGGACATGACTGAGCGACTTCACTTTCACTTTACTAGATGACAAATGCTAAAAGAAGAACTGATGTGGAGGGAAATCAATTTGTTTTCAATGTGTTAAGTTTTTATGTTTGTTAGAAATTCAAATAAAGTCAGGTAGTCTATTGACTACAAAAGTCTAGAGTTTAGGAGAAATACATGTGTAAATATAACGGTCAGCAATGTTTGTACGAATGGTATTTAAAATCATGGGACAGCAAGGGTTCATCTGATAGAGACAGATAGAGAAGGAAAAAGTTGAGGACTAAATCCAAGGAACTTCAACGTTTAAAGGCTAGAAAGTGGAGAAAGAGGTGACAAAAAAGAAGCCTAAAAAGGAGAAGCCAGTGGAACAGAAAGAAAACCAGAATAACTTAATGTCATGACGTCAGCAAAAGACAGAGTCTCAAGAAGGAAGGAACAATTAAGTATGTCAGATGATGTTAAAATTTTAATAAGATGAAGATTAATGATTTTGATTGAGTTTGGTAACATGTAGACTTTTATTAGAGTAGTTTCCATGCATAAAAGCATGGTTAGACTGTGTTTGGGAGAACATGGGGGAGACTGAATGGACCAGAGACTGTGTGATTTGAGGACTGATGTTATTACCATATGAATTTACTCAAAAGTGATAGCATTTAATGTTTTTAGCAGCTAAATATACTTAAGTATGTTGTATACTTACGAGTTCAAAGCATTATTCATAAAACCATGTATAATTATAATTTTTGCTTGTTTTAAAAACAGGCAGGACATTTTACCTGCTCTTATAAGCAAGCTGTGGCTATCACTATACAGCTATAATGAAATAACATACTCATACCTCTTATAGAAATAGTTCAAGTAAAATGAGTCAGGGACTTTCCTGATTATTATTAATAGATCATTGGTCTTGGCCTTGACTTCTCAATGTGGGATAGAAAGCCAACTTTCACCATTTGTTCTAGATGATGACATCTTGGTCTTAAATTATAATTACAATAAAAATGGTAACAATAATGATAGTCATTTTTTTACCTGACATCTTACTGTATAAATGTTACTGAAAACAAGATCATAAATGAGTATGCTTTTTTCTTTCTTTTTTCACACTAGATTTCAATGTTAACAATTTAATTATTTATTAACTACTGAGTATGTCTAGTGCCAGGTTTAAGTTTTAGGAAGAAAAAGAAGATCTTGAGTGGGCTCTGACTATAGATTGATTGGAATACAAAAATGGCAAAATTAAAATTATTTTTACTTTGAAATATAGCCAGATATGCAAACAAGCAAATGAAATAACAGATAAAAAGTCAAAGATATAAGTAAATGGATGTTGGTTCATGATGCCTGCCTTGTTCGTCTCAGACAGAAACCTAGTTTCCATGGTGTCAGGAGCCAACAAAATGAGGAATCTCTCAGATCATGAGAGTTCAAAGCTCAAGCATGCTCCCTTTGCTAATATTATACTGGGAAAGAATCTTGTTAGCAGTCAAATATCTACCATATTAAGATTTTCTAGTGGTAAAAGTTGAACTGGCTTTTAGGGGAAAATATGGGTGATAAGATGAGTGAATAACACTCTACTCAGAGTAATGGCACAAAACAAAGAAACAGAAGAAACAGGGAAATGACCAGAAGGACATCAATAATCATAACATTGACTAAAGTCTTATTTTGTGGAAAGTGAAAGTGAAGTCACTCAGTCATGTCCGACTCTTTGTGACCCCATGGACTGAAGCCTACCAGGCTCCCCCATCCACAGAATTTTCCAGGCAAGAGTACTGGAGTGGGTTGTCATTTCCTTGCTAAACCCAGTGAACACCAATCACCTGGGAAGGGGGTATTTCTTGTTCCAATGCAGATTCTGATTTAGTAAGTCTCTAAGATGAGGTGGATACTGCTGATTAGGGCACAAACTTTGAGTAGTGATGGCCAAGTGCTTAACATAGTGAATTAGAGTAAAACGGGAAAGACTGGCTTCAAACAAATCATGGAGGGCCTAGAAGGTTGAAGAGTGTGATTTCTAAATGTAGACAGTAGACCAGTGATGGATTTAGGCGAACTGCCTTGAAAGGAATCATAATTTTAGGACTAGTCATTATATATAGAGGTAGCAAAGGGATCCAGAGAAGGCGATGGCACCCCACTCCAGTACTCTTGCCTGGAAAATCCCATGGACGGATGAGCCTGGTGGGCTGCAGTCCATGGGGTCGTGAAGAGTTGGACATGACTGAGTGACTTCACTTTCACTTTTTACTTTCATGCACTGGAGAAGGAAATGGCAATCTACTCCAGTGTTCTTGCCTGGAAAATCCCAGGGACGGGGGAGCCTGGTGGGCTGCCATCTGTGGGGTTGCACAGAGTCGGACACGACTGAAGCGACTTAGCAGCAGCAGCAGCAGCAGCAGCAAAGGGATCAGGCAGGATGGGGATGGGATGGATTTCTGAGAAGCTTAAAACACTTGGTAGGATTTGGGATATGCAAAATATGTTTGAGACAAATGAGATAGTCAATTAAAAAATCCCAAAGTTGCAAGGCAGGTTGAAGAAAAAAATATTTCCATTACAAAACTTGGTAAGTGAAGAGAGTAGTGGATAGTCAGAATATAATTGAGAACCCTGCCCCTTTATATCTAGAGATATGTTAATATCATTAATAATGTTGACAGAAAATAAAATGAAACCCATCCTTTGACTGAGAGACAATAAATATGTGCATAACAAAAGAAGATAAGAAGTTTGAGGAAAAGTTAAATGTTAAATTTTTGAAAGGGTGTTATGAGCTGAGAGTGAAGGAATAAAGGAAATGAATGGAAATGCGAACTTATATTCAGAAATTGATATGAAACTTCTAAAGTAACATACAAACACTCAGGAGAGAGAGCTTATAGGCTTCAACTGAGGTCTTATTCATAAAGCATCAGCTGGAATATGTAATTCAAGTTCTTTACATAATTATAATTCAACACTTCTTCTGCATTTACTATTTATGTATCTAAGTTTGTTATGCAACTTAAGACCAGCCCTTTTGGGGATTCATTAATTCATGGGGGTGTGTGTGTTTATTTTTCATCTAAAGATGGCTTACCCACATTTAACTCAGCCAATTCTGATTATAAAGTGATGCTAAAGAGTGTTTTAATGACAGATAGAGGCTTAACCTTGTAGAATATTTTTGGTTGTTCCTTGTATTGAATGATCTGTGCTGCTGTGGCAGGAACTCCTTATTGTCTCTCAGTACCCTTTTCTCCCTTTATAACTTCACATCTTGTTTACATAGATGTCCAGTTAAAGACTACTTTTTCCAGCTTCCCTCATGGCTAAATATGGACATACAAGTAGGTATTGGCCAATGCAGTGCAATTAAAAGAGATTCATGAAACTTCTTCAAAGAGAAATAAGGTTGTACCCCCCTATTGCAGTTTCTTCCTATAGCTGATGATTGAAACGTGGACATGGTGATAAATAAACATGGACTGTGGAGAACATGAGTGTGGCACAGTGGGAGGGCAGAGCGTTAAGATGCTATGAGCCTGTTGTCCCTACATCCTTGAGTTGCCAATCACCTACACACTTAAGACTTTCATGAAAGAGAAGTACACTTCAATCTTGTGTGTTTGGGACTTTGTTAGAGTAGTCAAACCTGTGTTCTAATGAATACAAATTACTTGGAGAAAGATGTTCTCAAAAACGTATTGCACCGCTAGACATTCCTTCTTAAGTAGAGGCCTTTTATTCTATTTCTGTTAACTATTAGAGCATCCTTCCACATTTGCCTTTGTCTCTAATGTCTCTATACCTGTTTATTCATCCTTCTCAGTTCAGGAAGACCAAACATTTTCTTCTCCCCAAATCCCACTCTTCCATATATACCCTCAATCATATTCCTTCTTACATCACTAAATGACATAAGCTAGCTGTTATTTCATTTTTGTATAGTGCCCTTCATTCCTGCATTAAGCTGGTTTCTTTTCTTTGAACACACAAAGTTCTCCTTAAACTGGGAAATGTAATCTTCAGTTAAGTATGCTGTTGTTCCATATCTTCATTTCCTTTTATGTTCGACTACACAAATGATGGGGCTATGTATACTGTTTCAACTTCCTTTTCATTCACTCTTTAAATAGTTGAGGAACTTGGGATCAACAATACACACTGCTATGTGTGCTGCTGCTGCTGCTGTCGCTTCAGTCATGTCCGATTCTGTGCAACCCCATAGACAGCAGCCCACCAGGCTCTGCTATCCCTGGGATTCTCCAGGCAAGAATACTGGAGTGGGTTGCCATTTCCTTCTCCAATGCATGAAAATGAAAAGTGAAAGTGAAGTCGCTCAGTTGTGTCCGACTCTTTGCGATCCCATGGACTGCAGCCTACCAGGCTCCTCTGCCCATGGGGTTAGTGCATGCTAAGTCACTTCAGTTGTGTCTGACTCTTTGTGATGTTATGGACTGTAGCCCGTCAGACTCTTCTGTGGGATTCTCCAAGCAAGAATACTAGAGTGGGTTGCCATGCCCTTCCTCTAGGGGATCTTCCAGACCTAGGGCTCAAACTCATGTCTCTTATATCTTCTGCACTGTCAGGAGGGTTCTTTAACCACTAGTGCCACGTGGGAAGCCCACGTACTGCTGTATTTATTAATAAAATACATAACCAACAAGGTCCACTCTGTATAGCACAGGGAACTCTGCTTCATGCTATGTGGCAGTCTGGATGGGAGAGGAGTTCAAGGGAGAATGGATATGGGTATATGTATGGCTGAGCCCCTTTGCTGTCCACCTGAAACTATCACAACATTGTTAACAGGGTATGGTCCAATATAAAAAAAAAGTTAAATAAAACAATACTCTTAAGAAAAGTCTCCCATTCTAATTATGTTGTTTAAACTGCCATTCTGAAGGATCATCTTTTGTTTTCTCCCCCAACTATTAAAATATTAACTGCTAATTTGAAAACATCAGAATATACAGAAGAGACCTAATCTCTAACCTACCATCTAGGATATATGTACATATAATAAATGATGTAGTAGAAAAGTTGTTCTATTAGGCTTCCCTGGTGGCTCAGTGGTAAAGAATCCACCTGCCAACGCAGGAGACACAGGTTATATCCCTGGTCTGTGAAGACTCCACATATTGTAGAGCAGCTAAGCCCATGCACCGCGACTATTGAGCCTGTGCTCTAAAGCCTGGAAACCACAGGTGTCACAGTCCTTGTGCCCTAGAGCCCATGTGCTGCAACAGAAGTCTGTGCGCCGCAGTGAGAAGTCTGTGCGCTGCAACCACAGAGTAGCTCCTGCTTCCCACAACTAGAGAAAAGCCTGCGCAGAAACAAAGAGCCAACAGAGCCACAAATAACTAATTAAATAAATAAAAATTGTTTAAAAAAGAATAACTATCCTATTATAACNGCTTGGATGTCTTTCCTCACCAATATGCATACCATGTTAATACCAAGAGAATATTATATTATTAAGGAGATAGGCATTAATTTATTTAGACACTCCCTTACGATTGGACAGTTGGTCTGTTTTCAGTTCCTGCCATTATATACAATGTTTAAACATTCATCTCTACATGCCGTGCTTGCTTTCTCCTTTTTGTTCTCACTGATGTTGGTCTCTTCCCCATGAAAAGTGTTTTCCTCTCTAGTCTCTCAGATTCAATTCAGGCGAAATAAGATACAAATCTGACCAAAAGTCTCCATGAAATCTGTCTGTTTTCCTCTTCTCATTGCTATGTGCCTATCTGAATTTATGAACCCACTTTCCCCATGCATTTTGATAATTATACATGTTGCTAAGTCACTTCAGTCGTGTCCTACTCTGTGCAACCCCATAGATGGCAGCCCACCAAGCTCCCCCGTCCCTGGGATTCTCCAGGCAAGAACACCGGAGTGGGCTGCCATTTCCTTCTCCAATGCATGAAAGTGAAAAGTGAAAGTGAAGTCACTCGGTCATGTCCGACTCTTTGTGACCCCATGAACTGCAGCCCACCAGGCTCTTCCGTCCATGGGATTTTCCAGGCAAGAGAACTGGAGTGGGGTGCCATTGCCTTCTCCATACATAATTATACATAGTCTTCAGTTATTCATGATTGTATACATGTTTATACTGAGACCTAATAGAAAATGGATGGATTTCTTCTATAACCCCCAACAGAGCACCACTATTTTGTGAAAAACTGTCTCCATTTGAAGAATTTGGGGTCTCACTTAAAGGAGGTGTGTGTGTGTGTGATAGAGATACTGGAGGAGTAGGAGCAAGGCAGAGAGGTTTAGAAGTTCTGTTCTGGTTTATTTGACACATGAGGCTATCACTACTCCCAATTCCCAAAATAAATTTGCCCAGAATCACTCATCAAGTTAATTTTGTCAGCTCAATTGACATTTGAAGAAGGCCATCATGATTACAACTGTAATGGAGTCATGGGGTAGGGCATGTAAAAAGAGGGGAACGAAAGGAGGACAGGAAGCAGCCAGGTAAAGAGTTGGATGGAGACGTGGAAGCGGAAATGAATGACGTAAATTCCTCAGATTCATGTCTATGATTAGAGACCAAGAACCAGAGCTTTGTTTTTATATGACTCAGATTAATAGTCAGATTTTGGCTCTTATCCCACCCAGATCACATACTAGAAGGCTGAATACTAATTATTTACCTTTCACAGGCCTCAGTTGGTGAAGTGAAGGTAGTATTTACTGTCCTACCTAGATCATGCAGTTTAAATATCCAATTAAGAAACAAATGCACTTCAAAAATTGTAAACTCTGCAACACTATGGCACATTACTCTTTCTAAAGATGGCTGTGTAGCATCTCCTATCCATCATCTGTGACAATGTGATCTTACTACCTCCTACTAAAAGATGCGGATCTCAGTCCCCTCCCCTGCATCTGGGTTGCGACTCCTTCAACCAATAGAGTGGGTAGATGTCATGGCATGGGACTTCCACGGCTAGGTCATGAGAGGCGATGTAGCTTCTGCCTTGTTTCTAGAACACACTCATGAGAGTCCTGAGCTACCACATAGGGGGTCCAACTTACTGAGGTTGCCACATCTTGAGGAAACACTGATCACAAGGGGAGGCCCTGGGTAGGTTTGGAGAGAAGATGTCCCCAGTGATTCTTACCCTACCCTCCATCAGTCATTCTAGTCTTCTCAGCTAAGGCCCCAGACATCATAGAGCAGAGACAAGCCATGCTCTCTTGTCCTGGCCCAGGTCAAATTCTGACCCAGAGAATCACTGACCGTAATGAAATTGTTATTGTTTTATGACCTAAAGTTTGGGAGTGTTTGTTATGCAGCAAATATAACGGTAAAAAATCTAAGATATGACAGTAATTATTAGTATAATGAACTGGCTTAGGAAAACACACTCATATCACCTGATTTAATCTCTGGAAAAAAGCAAAGGTGAATAAGTTAGAAGCTTACAGAAGTGGGTAAAGGAGATATGGTATCATGAGTGTTTTTTTCAGAAGTGAAGCTTCAGAACAGAGAGTATCTGTGGACCCTTAATCTGACAAATTAGAGACCTCTTGCCTGGGCATCAGTGGAAATAATGAAATTCACCAAGACACTCTGGTCTTGGTCTTTAATAATTAACCTGTGAAAGGTGCAGGCTGTCCCAGTCCCCAAGTGCATCTTGTGTCTCTGCCAGACTGAACATTGTGAGCCAGCACAAACTGTCGCCCTGATCTGGAGCAGCTGTCTAATTACAATTTGTTATTATTAATTACAGAGTAGAAAATCATTTGTAATTAGCTCAGCCTAAATCATAGTTTAAACAGCCAAAAATTACATTACAAACTAAAGTGTAATTAAAGCACTACACTAAAGTATTTATTTAAACCCAGTTTAGTTACTGCAAATTTTTCAATCAGCTTCTCAGGCTCATACATAGATTTAATTAGTCTCCAGTACTGACAGTTTAGTGCATTTATTCATTAAGCATCAATATTGCCAAACAAATGTAAATAAACTATAGACAGAGATGCTTTAAAGGGGCAGTCACGAAACATCTGGGTGAGATAATGAGTCTGGAAAGATGTGAATGTTAATGAGTCTTCCAGCCTGACGGAGGAGCACTGGCTCTGGGAAGCAGGGAATCGCAGTACTGAGTATATTTGCAGAGTAGGTTTGTGCAGCAGGTTGACCAGAATGGTCCTGTGGGGTGGGGCAGGCATCAATTGACTTTAGTCCTTCCTCCTGTGCTAGGGTCAATCTCAGGTGCCACTCAGTGGAATTCTGGATAGAGATAAAAGAGAATATCCCACTCTGGTGACCTCTGGGGCTTTATGTATCTTCTTAAGAAACAGAAGAGCTTATAAAGGGATCTTCAGGATGAAGTAGTTTCTTTCTTGAAGGGTTTAGAGAAAGTGATCTCTGTGGTGATAAGTATCAAGCACATTCCAAGGAGTGAATTTTCTATTCGAGGACTTTTGTTTGGAAAGTCAACCTTGCCACAAATGCAAAAATGCCTGCACTCTCTTCTAAATGAGTTCCAGATTCTTCAAGGTACTCTTCAGGGAAGCTCTACATGCTCCTTGATAGAGCTGCCATTTCTCAATGCATTCTTTGTAGATCGTTCTGAAATGCCTTTAGAATCACTCATCATTTCTTGCTGGATTGCTTTCATAGCATCCAAACACATCTCCCATTTTCTAGTCATCTCCCCACCATCTTTTTTTCTTCTTTTCATCCTACTGTCAGAATTGTGACTCGAGTGCTGGCCTATTTATGTCATTCCTCGCCTACAACTTCAAGGCAGTGCCTCACTCCCTCTAAGGTTCAGAAGCTGAAACTTCTCACCTGAGGTCCTCTGTGAACTGTCCATTCTCTTGATCTCTGTCATCGTTTCAACACTCTGTTCTGTGCCCTAATTCTATTCCCTAGAAGCATCAAGCTATCTTTTGCCTCCATGCCTTTTGCACCTGTGGTGTCCAATAAGCGAACTGATTTCCTTGGCTTGACTTGGCCAAATCCTATGCATTATTCAAAATTCAGCTCTGGAAATATCTTTGGGAAGTGTTTCCTAATCTATTCTTTAGTCACTTTAGGTGACTAACCTCCCACATATTTCCATGCTTTTATTACTTTTATATTATTTATACTATATGCAGCAATCTTTTAGGCCTGCTCAGACCTATAAAATAAGAGTTTTTGAATACAAGGAGGTAGTAATATGTAATGACCTTGTTGTTATTTTTTTTTCCTTTAGTCTCTAAGTTGTGTCTAACTGTTTTGAGATCTCATGAACTATAGCCTGCCAGGGTCCTCTATCTATGGGATTTCCCAGGCAAGAATACTGGAGTGAGTTACCATTTCCTTCTATAGAGGATCTTCTTGACCCAGGGATCAAACCCATGTCTCCAGAGTTAGCAGGGAGATTCTTTACCACTGAGCCACCAGGGAAGGCAGTCATTATTCATTATTAATATCAGTATCCCCAGCACTGCCCATGGTACTTGTCACATCCCAGTGAGTGAAATGAAAGTTGCTCAGTCATGTCTGACTCTTTGCAACCCCATGGACCATTCAGTCCATGGAATTCTCCAGGACAGAATACTGGAGCGGGTAGCCTTTCCCTTCTACAGGGGATCTTCCCAACCCAGGGATCAAACCCGTTTCCTGCATTGCAGGCAGATTCTTTTCCACATCCCAAATTTCATATAAATACCTGGTTCTTGAAACACACACTATTATTTTAAGTGGTATTAATAATTGCCAACCAATTTATTTATTTGAAGATAGACTATAGTTTTGCAAGTAGTTGTAAATTATTTGAAGAATAGATTAATAAATGGCATGGGTGATAAAACTGTATCAAATTTTTTTTGGTAAAATAAAATCATATGTTGCTAAAAGTAACAAATGTGTTATAAAATAAACTAGGTGTGGATTAGTTAGTTCTGAAAAAATTCTCTAAGTGTAGTAACATTATTAGAATAAGTATAATGCTAATTTTGTTTTTAAAGTACGTACAAAAATCAGTTTGAATGTTTTTTAGTTACCTGTAGCATTTTTGTCATAGCTAAATATTAGTACTTTCACTGGACAGAAATATTTTAACAAATTTTGCATTATAAGTAAATGCCAATAATGGTCATGAACACACTGTATTCTTTGGGGTATACTAATTTTGCCCTTGCCAGCTATATAAATCATTGATGTGCAATTATGAGACGTTCAAATTTTGTAGACTTAGTTTAAAACACTTGACAACTAAAGAAAGAACTAACCTTGTCTCCAGCCATTCATCTCTTATTTTCTTCCCATTTAATACCCATTCACAGAACAACTTCCAGTGCCATGTACTGATGTAGTTCTGGGAAACTTTTTGTTTTGCTTAAGTTAAAGCTAATACTCCTAAAGAATTTAAATATCTAGCCATATAGAATTGCTCTTTTCAGGACAAGTCTTTGGTATTATGTCACCGGCCTAGATTGAGGAAAGTTATCACAAACAATTCAGTGAGACTAGTCACTCTTTGTCATAAAAATCATTCATTTACTACACAGCTCAACATTAAAAGCACAATCTGTTCTAACTTATAGTATGCTTGCTCAAAACCTAAGGATACTATGCAAGATCACTGAATATATTATTTAAAATTTTCCTCTCATTTGGATTTTGCTCCCTTTTATTTTATTTAAAATGAATTCAAAACCATTATAAAAGTCTGCAACAGCTTTCAGAAAATCAGCTGCTTCCACCAAAGTTCTTCACACCTTGAAAGCAAATTGTTTGAAGTTTTCAAAGTTATTTAAAAAAAACTGGTCTTCAAGGAGGAAAAAAAACATTAAATTTTCTTTTGAATATTCTTTTGCATTTTTCTTCATATTATAAATTTAAAGTGGAGAATGAAAATTTAGTGGATGAATATAATGTTGTTGTTATAATGTCAGTTGAGAATATCAAATTTAAGTCAGTAAGTGGTCTGCAATTTCATCCAAAGAATTGTAGAAGGAGCTAGTCTTATACATTAAAAGCCCTGGACTCCAAGAGAGATTTCTTCTTCCCTGAAAATTCCTTGGAGGATAAAGCTCATCATGCTATAATAGGATATAAATTTTATTATACAAACACCCTAGGGAGAAAGACATGTTTCTTAAATTTATGCTAATATAAACAAGGTAACTATTTCCCAAATTTAGGACCAAGTTAGGAGCTGAACTCTGAGACAGCATACCTTGTGGCATAAATTTGAGTTATATTTTAAGGTCTGATGGCAGAATTTTGTGGTGCTCTTTCTTTCTTCCTTATGCTAAGATACCAAGGCGAATAAGAGCTAAATCTATAGGCTCTCTAATGGGACAGAAAAAGCAGAGCGTGGCATGTAGAGAACTGCCTCCTACCAGGTGGAATCTCCCTCAGAGTGTGTGATGGTTCTGGGATTGACTGATAGGAGCCCATTAGATCCACATTAGATCCACAATTGGACTTAATTTGGGGCCAGGTATATGGAAAGAATTACACCTAAGCTATAACTTCTCACCACTACTACCAAGAGATCTGAGTTCTCTTCTCATAGTAGCTGGAATGGGATATGTCCTCAGGAGGACAAAGCCTGGTCCCTTGGTTCCTAGAGATGTGATGCCATCAGATCAATCTTTCCAAGACACAGGTCTGTTTATGTCACTTCTCTAATTAAAAGACTTTAATGGAGCAAATTCCTCCTCTTAATACACCTGATGTATTCAGATGTATACATTCAATATCCAATTACTTTTGGAGTCTACGGCCTATATGATAGGAGTCTCTCTCCTCCTTTTCCCAGCTCTTTCTCTCTTTATTTCATTCCTTCTCCAATTTTTATGAACCACCAAAAGTGACGGTACTGTCAGTGGTCTGACTTCAAGTTTATTTGGACTTACGGTCAGACCCCCCCTTAGTCATAGCCTGTCTTGGGCCCACCTTTGAATTTCCGTCATGACACTGTCTTCTCATGTGTTCTTCTGCTATAGTTTCAGATTATCTTCTTGTTTGCTCTAGGATTCATTTCCTACCTCTTTCTCACTCTGCTCCTTATCACAAGGGACTGGGTTATGTTCACTAGATTTCCTAGGCTCCATGGTCCTTTTGCTTCCAAGTGAGATTTAGCTGATGTATCCAGAGGTGGAATATTGGAGGGAGGAAAGGGCAGGGGTTTGTTTGTCTTCCTTTCTCTACTCCAGGTGGGTGTCATCTCCTTCATGACTGCAGTTTCGAGTATGTAGCTCTTACTATGGTTCCAGTACCCACTGGGTGGCCTCAATGCATTGATTCAGGTAAACACATCTTGTTTTGTCTCTCCAGCCCTAGGATAATAAAAGCTTTCTGCTATTGTTGTGGTTTTGTCACTCGCCTCACTGTGAGGCCTTCAGGCCTCCTAGCTCCTTGGGAACAGATCCTTAGTACCAAAACCCCTCTACTCAAATTCTTATTGGGAAGTGCTGTCTTCTTCAGTGGCCTGTTGTAAACACAACGTAGTAATCTTCATTCAGTTCAGTTCCGTCGCTCAGACATGTCTGACTCTTTGTGACCCCATGACTGCAGCATGCCAGGCTTCCCTGTCCATCACCAAATCCCTGAGCTTGCTTAAACCTGTGTCTATCAAGTCAGTGATGCCATCCAGACATCTCATCCTCTGGCTACCCCTTCTCCTCCTGCCTTCAATCTTTCCCAGCATCAGGGTTTTTTCCAATGAGTCAGTTCTTCACATCAGGTGGCCCAAGTATTGTAGCTTCAGCTTCAGCATCAGTCCTTTATTCAGGACTGATTTCCTTTAGGATGGACTGGGTTGATCTCCTTGCATTCCAAGGGATTCTCAAGAGTCTTCTCCAACATCACGGTTCAAAAGCATCAATTCTTCGGTGCTCAGCTTTCTTTATGGTCCAACTCTCACATCCCTACATGACTACTGGAAAAACCATAGCCTTGACTAGATGGACATTTTTTGGCAAAGTAATGTCTCTGCTTTTGAATATGCTATCTAGGCTGGTCATAGCTTTTCTTCCAGGGAGAGTTTTCATTTTTTCCCCATCTTTTTGCCATGAAGTAGTAGAACCGGATGCCGTGATCTTAGTGTTTTGAATGTTGAGAGTTTTAAGCCAGTTATCTTCATTATTCTCCTTCTTACTCAAATTCAACTTTTCTTAGTGACTAGTTATTTAGCATGATTTAGTCTTATTTCACAATGAAGAACAAAATAATCCATTCATTTTCCAGGTAAACGTCTAAAATTTTGCTTAATGTCTTCAAGATTGTATGAATTACAATATCCCAGGCATACAGGATAGTAAACAAAACAGGAATGTGTTTCTAGGCTTGCTGCTGATGGTGCTAGAAAATCAATCTCTCATGAGAAAAATATCCCAGCAATATAGATCATTAGAACTACTTACCGTTGTGTCAAATTCACTTTAGCATCTGCAAACAGACATAATGTATGAATACTGAAGTAAGACTGTTTTCTCTGTTTCCACTCAGTCATAAAGTTGTATAGATTTTCATAATCAAGTAAACCTTATAATTTAATAATGAGTTATTTATTTAACCCTTACACACTTGATGTCTTGGGTCAATTTCTCTCTCATTAAACAAAAAAATGCACACATGGTTCACTCCATCAGGAAATAACTAAGTATTATGGGGGAAGCTTTCATTTTGAATGTCAGTATCTCCTCCTTCTCAGTGTCCTGAAGACTCATGTTCCATTCCTCTTCCACATCAAGCAATGGTGATATTACAGCCATTTCAGCCAATGAAACTCCCAGAGAAAAACACATTTCTGTAAGACTTTAGTGAAATGTACCAGATACTTCAATTCCAGAACAAATTAGATAGAGTTATGGTTTTAAATTTTGGGGAGTTAATAGTCAAGGGCTTGGCTAGATATCCTGTGTATATTGATGAACACTGAGGAAATGATTGGATGGGGGATGCAGGTATGTTCCAGTTGGTCAGATGCTTACCCAGAGGACAGAGGGAAAAGATGCCTGGGCTTGTTTCCAAGAATTGTGTCTGTTACTCCGCAGAACAGTTCACCATGGCATAGACTTCTTGTCATTCTCCAGGTAGTACTTCTGCACCCAGAGCATTGTGCATTAATCCAGTCAAATGCTCCATGCCCCTTTAGCCCTCCCAACCTCATGCCAGACTAGAGAAAAAGGCCCACACTTCTCATGTTCATATGCAGATCTCTTATAACAGAAATACTTTTCATTATACATAAAATCCTGCCTGACTACTCCAAACTGCAGTGATGTAGTCACAGCTCCTCAAGGTCACATGTTCAGGGCTGATTTCAACTGTAATGCTCCCGAGCATCAGAGAAGTGGTGCCCTTACCAAACTAGTCATTTCATAATTTGAATTCACCCCATGCTTATCAATGTATTTAATGAACAAATTCCTAAAACTGTGCCAGGCACTGTGCTGTTGAGTAAGATATGATTCTTAGACCACAAACAGAAAACAGTATTAACAAATAATATATGATGATGGCTTTGACAGGAAGAAGTGTGAACATTATGGATGCACACTGCAGGTAGTTTAATGTAGCATAGAAAAGAAAGAAGCCTCCTTGAATAAGTGACATTCAAGATGAGATCTGATGGAAGAGTGGAAGTTATCTAGAAAACGTCTATGTTATCTAAAATAGGTATGTCCGGGGCAGGGGAGGGAAGGGTGGAAGTTCCAGTAAGAGGGAGCATCATGTACTAAGATGTGGCAGAGAGAACAGTGATGAAAGAGCTGGAAGAGTTCAGAAACACTGGAGTGAGAGAGAGATTCCCACCAGATAAGGCGAAACAGGTAGGCAATGGTAGGACTCTTGGATGGGTTTGTAAAGTATGTTGTGAAGTTTGAACTCATCCTAATGATGGGGAATGTCTTTCCAGCAAAGACTGTCATTCTCAGAAGATCTTTCCCCAGACTTAAAAGGATGTCTGTTACTGAAATCCAAGAAAAATAATTGGTGATTGCCAGGAGTAAATTCTGGTAATTGAAATGGCAAGAAACAGTTCAATTCAAGAGGTGTTTAACACGTAGGGCTATTTGTCACTTAACATACATTGTGCAGCTTGAATACATAATATATATATACATACACATGCATGCATGTGTTGCTTCAGTCATGTCTGATTCTTTGTGACCCTATGGGCTGTAACTGGTGAGGCTCCTCAGTCCATGGGGTTCTCTAGGCCAGAATACTGGAGTGGGTTTCCATGCCCATACACACACACACACACACACACACACACACGTATGTAGTTTCTGTGGTACTCATATATTATGAATGAAAATGAGGATCCGTTGTAAAAATATGGGATTTTGATATTCACAATGATCTTCCTAGTTGTATTCAAAGCCTCTAAAGGATATATCATGGTGTCTCCCACAGTACCTAGTGCATAATAAGCATACATACCAAGTGTATATTGGATGATCAGTAGTGTATTTTAATGAGCTTAAGTGTGCCTATGAAATTCAACAACTAAGCAGTCCAAACTCCAAGGGCACATGCCATGACCTCTTCCTCCATGAAGGTGGCTGTATTGTACTGACATACTTTTCTTTATGACCTGGGTAGGATATATTCAGTAGAAACTGATAAACAGTATTTGTTTCTGGAGTATCTTGAGTCTGATGACCCCTGGACCAACACCAACTTCACCACTCTTGCAGTTCATAAACACATTCACCCTTAGGCTACGTTTGAGAGGCAAAGGACTTGCAGTTAATATGAAGCTGATGTTATTGACTTTTCTTCCACACATGGTGGAAGTGTGATAACCCAGACCCTATATTTATTAATATGACTAATCATTAGTAGTGGTTGAACTTCAGAAAGTCCACTGCTTTGCTGGAGTTTCAAGTACTCAAGCCTGGATGTTCATCAGGAGTGAAGGGAAAGCACTGAAGATTTTTGTTCTTACTACTTAATTGTTTTCTTAGTGGTATTTGTTTTTCTTTATCCCAGGCTTTTGTTCAAGAAAAATCCCTTCATTATCTCATTTATAAATTCCTTTTCTGTACTTTTTCTCTTGGTTCCATTCTGAAATTGCAGCCCAAATGTTCTAGGGAACTCTTAAACAGAAAGATTCATTAAAAAAATTTCTCTGGGAGGGTGTTCTTTAAGATAGTCCCCAATGTACAACATGGTGGTATAGAAAGAACATAGGCTGTGGTCAAATATCTCAGTTAGAAGACAGTTTTAGCCACTTACAGTATGAAGTTGGCAAATGACTTATCTTTTCAGTTTTTGTTCCCTAATTTATTGAAGGAAGATAAAAATACTCCAATAACAGGTTTTTAATATCAAGTGACATAATATATATAAAGGATTCTTTTTTAGCACAATCTGGCATATTATAGATGGTCAAAAATACTAACTTTACCTTCTATGTCTTTTATTATCAATTTATCTGTTAGTCAGAGATTGAGCTGAAAGTGTTTAATGTCTCTTAGCTACCACTCTCAGACTTCCAAATAATCTATAACAATTTAAGGAGTAATATCCATGATAAATTGAGTTTGTATTTCCCAATCTTGACCTAGTATGTGTTCAATAAACTTTTGAATAAATTCATGATATAAATTTGTTGAAGAGAGGTCCCTGTAAGCAATTTAAGATAAGGAGAAAGCCTCATTTCCTGTTACATTCTTTGTCCTTGTCTCACAAGAGAGATTCAATAAATATTCATCATTGAATTAGTGAATGAATGGATATCATGAGGTATTCCAACCTGCAATGATTTGGTGATGTAAAGCCCTAAGTAGAGAGAAAATTTATCTATCAGTTTAGAATGTATTTTGATATGGGTAGCCTACAAGAAAAGACATGAAAAAGGAAATTTTGCAGAGTAAATGGATTTGATCTGAAAAATCCCCTTACATGGACATTAATATTATTTTAAGTAAATTCTAGGAATTAAGGACAGGTTTTTGAGTTAGGGAAGAAATCAGCATATTAAGTGTTACTTCAAAAGTGTAAGGCAGTTTGTCAATGGTCTGGCAGAGTTTTGAGGAAGATAAGGTTTATTTCTGTGCCTCTTCTGTCTTTTAGTCATATATTTTTTCCCACTTTTTTTAAATCTCCCAAACATTGACTGTTCCCTTTTGACTACACTGCATACTGCCTAGAATCCTGAAATTTTCTTGCTGGTCATTCATTCAACAATTTCAACCCCTCAAGGACAGCCTATAGTCAAATGACTGACTGATGGCAGGTTTAAAAATCTGTCTCCTTGCCATAGGCAAGGCAAACTATAAAATCATTTATGTTCGATCTTCTTGTAAAATTAAGGTAGGTCTAGAAACTACTCCAAATTCTATTGTTTCTTGGCTTCTTTCCCTGGCCTATTGTCCCACTTTCTCACTGATCTCCCTTGGAACCACTTTCTTAATAAATCATTTGCACAGGTACCCTCACCTCAGGGTCTGCTTTTTGAAAATTTGAGCTAAGATACTGAAACACTACTATAGGCCATGAATTTCTCTCTAACTCTACACCTGAATATACTCCTTATCAGGTATCTATTGACTAATAAAGTTAAGATGATGTCAGTCCAAATACTTTTGTGGTAATAATTCTGCACTACCCAGAACTTGCTTATTTGTACCCTGCTCTGAATTAAATTTACTTTCTTATCCACTTTTTATTCTAATGTCCTTCGAGCATGTAGCAGCTCCTACATGATTTAAAATCCTACATGATTTTAAAGTTTATTTTTATTCTTTCAAGCTCCTAACTTGTCTGCAACTCAAAGATGCTGGTACTGACCAGTACACATTCTTAATTTTAGTTATCTAATAGTTGGATGCTTTCCCCAAATGACTCAGGCCTAGAGCTCTAAGTGCTTTCTTGTCTTCTGCAAGCTTGAAGAAGGGTTCAGTTCAGTTCAGTTCAGTTGCTCAGTCGTGTCCGACTCTTTGTGACCCCATGAATCGCAGCACGCCCGGCCTCCCTGTCCATCACCAACTCCCAGAGTTCACTCACACTCACGTCCATCGTGTCCATGATGCCATCCAGCCATCTCATCCTCAGTCATCCCCTTCTCCTCCTGCCCCCAATCCCTCCCAGCATCAGAGTCTTTTCCAATGAGTCAACTCTTCGCATGAGGTGGCCAAAGTACTGGAGTTTCAGCTTTAGCATCATTCCTTCCAAAGAAATCCCAGGGCTGATCTCCTTCAGAATGGACTGGTTGGATCTCCTTGCAGTCCAAGGGACCCTCAAGAGTCTTCTCCAACACCACAGTTCAAACACATCAATTCTTCGACGCTCAACCTTCTTCACAGTCCAACTCTCACATCCATACATGACCACTGGAAAAACCATAGCCTTGACTAGACGGACCTTAGTTGGCAAGGTAATGTCTCTGCTTTTGAATATACT
>SJYQ01001011.1:308343-327040 GCA_006410935.1 Redunca redunca
AGTTGGACTGTGAAGAAAGCTGAGCGCCGAAGAATTGATGCTTTTGAACTGTGGTGTTGGAGAAGACTCTTGAGAGTCCCTTGGACTGCAAGGAGATCCAACCAGTCCATTCTGAAGATCAGCCCTGGGGTTTCTTTGGAAGGAATGATGCTAAAGCTGAAACTCCAGTACTTTGGCCACCTCATGCGAAGAGTTGACTCATTGGAAAAGACTCTGATGCTGGGAGGGATTGGGGGCAGGAGGAAAAGGGGACAACAGAGGATGAGATGGCTAGATGGCATCACCGACTTGATGGACGTGAGTTTGAGTGAACTCCGGGAGTTGGTGATGGACAGGGAGGCCTGGTGTGGTGCAATTCATGGGGTCGCAAAGAGTCGGACACGACTGAGTGACTGAACTGAACTGAACTGAAAGGAGTCAGAGCAGCAGTTAGCGAGTGGAAGAGGAGGTGGAGAGAGGAAAAAGGAAGACGCTGGCCAGACCCATCTTCTCCACTGCAGGTGTAGGGCAGATGAAATCCAGGGAAAGGAAAAAGCTTTAAGTGGGACAAGAATCTAGGGTTCTTACTTTATACTGGATGGAAATTATTATAGAAAAACATAAATCTTACAACTAAAAAGACTTTTTAAAAACTGCTTTTGACCTGATAATTTACCCAAAGAATGGGGAAGCATGAACTCATAGTACATGATTGAAATTGCAAAAAACATGCCATAGGTATAGACTTCCAATAGGTACATGAAAAGGTGCTCAGCCTCACTACTCATCAAAGCAATGCAAATCAAAGCTACAATGAGATATCACCTCACACCTGTGAGAATGGCTATTATCAAAAAGACAAGAGATAACAAGTGTTGACAAAGTGTGGATGAAAGAGAACCTTTTATACATGGTATGTGGGTGTGTAAATGGTGCTGCCACTATGGAAGTTGTATGTTCCTCAAAAAATTAAAAATGAAATTACCGTCTCACAGCAATCTCACTTCTGGGTTTATTTTCAAAGGGAATATAATCAGTAACTCAAAGAGATATCTGCACTCCCATATTCATTGCATCATTACTCACAGTAGCTAGGATATGGAAACGACATTTACACACACAGCGGAGTAATATTCAGCCACGAGAAGGAAGGCAGTCATGCCATTGTGACAATGTGGATGGACCTTGAGGGCATTATGCAAAGTGAGAAAGGTCAGAGAATAACACATACTGTATGATCTCATTAATAGTGAAATCTGAAAAAGTGGAACTCAGAGTAGAATAGGGGTTGTTAGGGGAAGGGGTTGGGGAGGTGGGGAAAATGGGTAGATTTTGGTCAAAAGATACAGTTACAAGATGAATAAATTCTGGAGATGTAATTTATAGTATGATGACTAATAGTTAATGATACTGTGTTATATACTGGAAACTTGCTGAGAGGTTTAATCTTAAATGTTCTCATCACAAAAAGAAATAGTAATTATATAAAGAGATGGAGGTGTTAATTAGTCTTATTGTAGCTATCATTTAGCAATATATGTGTATCAGATCATCCATATGTATACCTTATACTTACACAATGTTAGTATTTGTCTATTATGTCAGTAAAGCTACTGCTGCTGCTAAGTCACGTCAGTCGTGCCCGACTCTGTGCGACCCCATAGACGGCAGCCCACCAGGCTCCCCCGTCCCTGGGATTCTCCAGGCAAGAACACTGGAATGGGTTGCCTTTTCCTTCTCCAATGCATAAAAGTGAAAAGTGAAAGTGAAGTCGCTCAGTTGCGTTCGACTCTTTGCAACCCCATGGACTGCAGCCCACTAGGCTCCTCCGTCCATGGGAGTTTCCAGGCAAGAGTATTGGAGTGGGTTGCCAGTGCCGCTAGAGGGAAAAAACCTCCACAAGATCAAACCAGTAAATCTAAGCCAGAGAATCATATTTTATGCTTCTGTTGTTTTTCTTGTCACCATGTGCTGTCGCTGTGGAGCGCCTACTGAGTGAAGCATGGTGAAATCCTTGAGAATTGTAGGAGCTTGATGGTGACCTAGGGACATATAGCTGAACAGCTGGCACTTCAGTGGGTACTTAAACACTGTCACAAGCACTGTGGTGACTCAGGTCAGAATTGCTTGCCAGACAGTAATTTCTCAAGGTGTAAAATAAGTTGAAGTCAGTCTTCCACATGATGTCCCTAAGCTACAGTAGCCCCACTGTCCATCTGTACATACAATGTCACAGCTCTTTGCTGAATCATTTCCCAGTGCACAGAAGTCCTTCACTTTGCCAGTCCCAAAACTTGTTCAATTTTCTGCTCTAAGACATCTGACATTTCCTTGTTCAAATGGACAACAAGAGGAAATACTGAATTGATTTGTTATAATTACAAGATTGGAAGTAATTTCTTTTCTGCTTTTGATCATTGTAAGAGTATTGTTTATGTCATTCATTTCCTTAAAAAGAAACCTTCCAAAAAGCATGCTTGGTAAATTCTTGATTTGACCTCCAAATGCTGCATTGTATTCATGCAGATTAATCAATATCTTTCTGTTGCTTTGTAAATTGCCAGTCTAGTTCACACCAGCTTCTACCAGTCAAAAATCAGAGTGTCTTTACAGCTCTTGCAAGGAGATACCCAACCATCTTCCTCTGAATTGTGCCTGCTGCCCAGTTCATTACTCTCATTAAGGACTCCAGTCTCCTGGGAAAATGGAAGTGCTTTGTCGAGTACTGATCTTGCTTAAAAGAAGATGTCTTCATCCTCTGCTCTTACTATCAAATAGGAAGTGTGCTGTCACTCACCATTCACTAGGAACAATGCGGGAGGCGGGGTGGACAATGCACACTAGGCCTTTGCAATAGGTCTGGCAGGTCTTCCTGAGGGAGAGACCAGGAAAAGAGTTTCCATGAAGATGTTATGCCTAGATTCCCCTATCTACTGCATGCTCCCATCAGAAAGACATGATTAATAAAAGCTGGAACATTTGAATAAACTTCAAGTTTGGTCTCCAAGGCTTTTATTTTTGTTGCCAAAAGTGGATTAGCAGAGCAGCTTCCCGGCCCCACCCTGTATCTATCTCAGAGTAAGCCAATGAAAGTTGTTTATTTCAGCTTTGATTAGTATTTGCTTATCTGGGTTTATTTTCAGAAAATTCTAAGCTGAGTATTTTTGTTTTTCTTTTAATACATGAGTTTTCTCCTCTCCCCCAAAATTCTTATGTTGAAGCCCTAACCCTCACTGTGGCTGTATCTGAAGATAAGGCCTGGGAGGACGTGATAAAGGTTCAATGAGATCATAAGAGTGAGGCCCTTGGACTCTTAAGTTCTGTGATAGAAGGATTTGTACCTGTTTCACTTGTGAGTTTATCCCCAGTAGCTACCACAGTACTTGCCAAAGAATAAGTACCCAACGAATATTTGTTGAATAAATGAATTGAATAAATGGATTCCTGTTTCATCATGGCCTAATTTATCTTAGGGCTCAAGCCAAAATCCTTGTCATCCTAATTAAGTTGACAGCTCTACATCTCTTGGCATGATTACAGAAGATCACACATGAAGATGTTTGAACACATGTGCCCAGTTTGGGCAGGAGGGAGATTTATCAGCATCTAATCATCCATATCTGTATCAAGTCCTCTGCTTTTTCACCCCCTACCAAGCAACGCACACAAAACATTTGTAAAACTCTTCCCTCCCTCTGTTCAGTTTACGGACTCTGAGTTAGATGATTATTACCTACCACAGTTCCATCCTAGAAGATGAATCTGATGTAGCAAATCTAAAGGCTGATGGATGAGGTTAGCAGTGAATGAATCCAGTTCCTAGATGGTTCTGTCTGATTCTTAGGAACCAATACCATGTAGATTTAATCAAATTCTGAAATTATTTTGGCCAGCATGCCAGTTAATAAGGTTAATTATTTTAAAACATACATGCAATTGAATTTGTTAAACTGTCACCAGTTAGGCTCACACCCCAATTACCCACAAGTTTGGTTGTGACTTATTAATTGGGGTCTTGTCTCTGGACTGACTGACCACACCCTAATTTTAGGAGAATAGATCTAGACTGAGGAGGCAGAGGATAGGCAGAGTGCTAAACACTACAGCACCTTGAGACTTTCCCTGTTATTAAAAATAAAAAGGATTATTGTTGACCTGGGGATTCACGGTTTCTCTAGGTTCTTTCCTCTTGGTCCCTCTTTAGTCTGCATGGAGCCTCACTGTCAGAGAGGATGGCATCCTTAGAGATTTACTGCCTCTGGCATTCCTCTTCCCAGGCCTCACCGATGGGAGTGGTCCCTATTCTAAGGCAGCCCATTTTGTTGATAAGCCATCTAATAGGGAAATTTCTTATGCCGATATGAAACCTATGCCTTTTATTTTGAGTGTGTGCCTGAAAAATCCCATGGACCAAGGAGTCTGGTGGGCTGCAGTCCATGGGGTCGCTAAGAATCGGACACGACTGAGCGAATTCACTTTCACTTTTCACTTTCATGCACTGGAGAAGGAAATGGCAACCTACTCCGGTGTTCTTGCCTGGAGAATCCCAGGGAGGGCGGAGCCTGGTGGACTGCCGGTCTTTGGGGTCGTACAGAGTCGGACACGACTGAAGAGACTTAGCAGCAGCTGCAGCACTGTGTGTGAGAGAGAGTGAGAGAACCTGCTGTGTGAAATGTAAATGTAAATGACACATTCTTATTCTTCCTTCCTGCCTCTGGCCTTTCAACCCTGCTTGGGAGCCAGTTTTGCTTTTGCTATTTGGATGACATTTTAGGCAGCTCATGTACTTCTTTTGGTGGCTTGTAGAAATACAAACATCCTCTGGTTATTACTAATCACAAAGAAAGTCTCTTTTCAGTAGTTAAATGTCTGTTTTCAAGCAATTGTCAAAATTCTGAAATTAATGCTGCTCTATACCCCCAACTTCTTGGCTGCCCCAAGCTCCGAAATCCTGCAGTGGGGAAGAGATGAAATAGTTGTCACCTGGTGGCTGGTTCCCAGCTTTTTGTGATCTCAGCCAAAGGAGAGATAAAAAGATGCTCCATTTTAATATCCTCTCATGTTGATAGAAAACCCAGTTCATGCTGCTTCTGAACAGTGCAGATACAACAATCCTATCTCTCATTTACATTCACCCAGTTCAAATATTTGAAGACAGCTATTATGTCATCCCTTATATCTAGTCTGCTTTCTGTCGCTTGTTCCTCAAAAATGACAGTGGCTTTCAGACCCCTCCCCACCCTGATTTTCTCTTCTGGTCTTATTCTAATTTGCCATGGTCCTTAAAACATTGACCTGTAATTGAACATAATACTCCAGATATGGCTTGATCAGAATATAGAAAGACGATTACTTCCCATAAACCAGAAATTACACTTTTATTAAAGCAGTCTAAGAACCTTGGCTTTTTAGCAGCCACATCACACTGAATTACAGAGTTGACTGTAATTCAGAATAATATCCAATTTAAAGCAAGTGCTATTCCCCTGCCAGCTGGATAGGGTTTCCCATTTAAATGGAGTATTTAAGCCAAAATGAGGTTAATGTGTGGCCAGAGGTGACATTAGACCACCAAAGCACGTTGTTCTCCTAAATTGGTTGACGAATAAGTGTCACAAATCAGCTCAAGTGAAACTGGAAGTGTCAACTACCCTGACTACTTGTCAACAGGAGAAGAAATTGGGGCGGTGGTTGTAATAAACAAGTCATTTTTCAGAATTATTCATAGGTGTTTTGTCTGAAGGCATAGACTTATTTATTACACAACTTGCTCTCTTCAGATGTTAATGTGATATTTAAAATTCAGCTCCCTTTAATTTTTAAAAATAGCATGTTTCTGATTTGAAAATACTTGTTCATTGTAGAAATTTGGAAAATATGGTTACATGTAAAAAAGAAAAATTAACCTATATCTGCAGAGATAACTACTGTTAGCATTTTTTTAATGTCAGTGCTTTTTCATTTGAAATTGCTTTAGCAAAAGGGAACAATCATATGAATTAACACAGGTTTATAATATTCGTCTTTACTAGCCAAAGATAAATGCCCCTGAATTTCTTCAACCAAGAAGTGCTTCCCTAAACAGTGTTCCTAGAGAAAATGACTGATAACTTATTATGTAAGAATTAGAGAAGTGTAACCATAATGTTACAAACTCCAGGAAACAGTGGAGGACATGGAAGCCTGACATGCTACAGTCCATGGGGTCATAAAGAGTCAGACATGACTTAGTGACTGAGCAACAAGCATAATGTTCCTGTATCTATTAGATAGAACCATGTGACACTGCCATATCTGTAGGTAAAAAAGGTTCGATACTGGCAATATCATATGACTCAACATAGTCAATTTGTGGCAGTCTTGCAAAGAGTTTCTTGAATTTTATGGATGTTAACACTATTCTTCTGTAGGTGGTATAAGAAGCTTCATTTGTAAGGAGAATGACAGAGACTATAGACAAAAGCTGGCCACTCTGTTTTTTTCATATAAAATGCAAAGACTAAACAGTCAAAACATTTTAAACAGATGTTGATAATTGTTAAGTATATTTTAATATACCTTTAATGTGCTTGGGAACACATTAGGTTCACATTAGGTCTTAGGCAATGTGTTTCTAAATATGAGTTTTTTATTGGCAGTGTCTCTCTGATTTGCACTCTCTAATATAGATGATGCTGACCAAGAACTATAGCTTGATGTTCTCAGGAGGGTTGCAATAATGCAGAAGCTCTGGTACCACCCTTTTTCATTTTAAGGAAACCCCAGGTCTGTATATTCATACAAACACATTTTTAAATAGGCTGAATAAAGCATTGCCCTCTTGATCTAAATAAAATCTCTTAAGAAGAGCAGCATAAATCTAGTTACTGGTACCAATCTTCCATGTCAGCAGCACTTGGGTGAAACAGAAATACATTTCTCTGTTGTGATTATTGCTTAGTGATCAACTGTTCAATTGAATTAGCCTTAATTTTCCATTTTGCTTGCCTTTCAAGGTATAATTAAAGCCTGATGTCAAATCTCACTCCAGCTCTCATCAATAACTTCCACTTAACCACTTTTAAGAAGACAGCCAGCCTTTAGGCTCAGACAAAGAGGCTACAATTCACAACTTACTGTTTAGATGACCCTTGAAAGCCATCCCTGGTCAATAATTCAAAACAGTGTCCAAGTTTCTGGATAAAGAGGAAGGAATTAACCTTTCATGCTCTCAAAGCAATGTTTCATCTAGGTAATGTAAATCATTTAGATCGAAAACATAACAAGATAAAGAGCAAATTTTCTCTCTACACATGAGTGAAGTGGGCTGTCTAAGAAAAGCGATCATTTCCTTTGTATTATGCTAGAATCAGAATAACACTGTTGTGGTTGAGCTGAGAAAGCTCCTTGTCAGGCTGGTTTTAGAAATGGAAGAAGTCAGAAGTGGCACCAAACAGCTGCAGGGATTTCCAAGAAGTGGGTTACAAACAAAACAAATGACATGACATGCCAGCTGTTATAGTAAGCATTGTTTATTATGCACAATTAGGCAAAATAGTTTCTTATTTTTACCTCTGTTCATCCCTTCAACAAATCTCAAACACCTCCTTTACACAAAAGAAATGCAGTGAGGAGAAATTAAGTGACAGATTGGGTAAGGCACAGCAGAGTCAGAACTTGAATTCAAAACTGTTGAATTGGGACCTGTGCTTTTTCTACTAAATCACGGCTGCTGAATGGCCTGTGTCTTCCTCTGCATTCTCACTAAAAGCAAGGTAGGGAAGTATATTCAAGACCAAGAGGTGGAGAAGTTCATCTCCCTTCTGAGTGTTGGGTATCACCCTTTTACAAATAAGGGTGAAATCAAATTCAGTGTCAGACTTCAAGTCAGCAATGAAGTCAGCATAACACATGACAAGTTGACTATTATCAGGCAGTGTTGAGTTTAGTTACAGTGATTACACTGTTAATTCAATTTTTTGATAATCAGAAAATAAGCATATGTACATTTTTTTCTTTTTAACAGAATCCAAATAGTATAGAAGGATGTAAACTGGAAATTATCTTTCCTCATAAATCCCACTTCTTCACTCTAATGTTCACTCTTGTTCCTAAAATGTAACCATTTTAACTATGAGTCAATCTGGTGTGTGTATGCATGTGTGCTAAGTCACATCATTCGTGTCTAACTCTGTGACCTTGTGGACTGTAGCCTGCCAGGCTCCTCTGTCCATGGAATTCTCCAGGCAAGAATACTGGAGTAGATTGCAATGCCCTCCTGTAAGGGATCATCCCAACCCAGGTATGGAACCTACGTCCCTTATGTCTCCTGCATTGGCAGATGGGTTCTTTACCACTAGTACCACCTGGGAAGCCCAATCTGGTGCTTCAGTTCAGTTCAGTCGCTCAGTCGTGTCCGACTCTTTGCGACCCCATGAATCGCAGCATGCCAGGCCACCCTGTCCATCATCAGCTCCCGGAGTTCACTCAGACTCATGTCCATCGAGTCCGTGATGCCATCCAGCCATCTCATCCTCTGTCGTCCCCTTCTCCTCCTGCCCCCAATCTCTCCCAGCATCAGAGTCTTTTCCAATGAGTCAACTCTTCGCATGAGGTGCCCAAAGTACTGGAGTTTCAGCTTTAGCATCATTCCTTCCAAAGAAATCCTAGGGTTGATCTCCTCCAGAATGAACTGGTTGGATCTCCTTGCAGTCCAAGGGACTCTCAAGAGTCTTCTCCAGCACCACNTAAATATGATATTGTATGTTCAATACATACCATATAATTACAACATAATGTTATTTTTCTTTTTCTTTCGAAAACCTTTGCAACTCTAAATAACACAACTGGTTTAACACTCAAATGTGAGACTGAAACAACAAAAAACTTTATAGTTTTCATACATAGATAGGGCTTATGGATAGGAATTTCATCTCAGGATAAAGGGAAAGATATAGGCTTTACACGAGAGGACTTTCTATAAAGCTAGCTCAAATTTATTGTATTAAAATGTTAAAATTGTTTGGCTAAACAATTTTAGCTAAAGAACACATAGGAAATGTCTTTTATTGTAAAAGATTCTGTATTTGAAGATTAATGTGGGAATATTTTGTATGTTGGTAAACGATATCTTGTTGGTAGACGTAAACCTTATTACATCAGTAGATTTAGACAAACATGCCCCTGATAAGAAGAAAAAAAAATTTGGTCAGATGACACTTGATCTAGAAATGATAAAGGAAAAGAGGCAATTCTTGAGAGCATCACAAGGTGGAATGGGAAGGTGGTTCTGAAGTGTTTGAGGAGAAAACAGTAGTCAAAATATATATATCATCATCACGAGCGAAACTTCAAACTAGCGTTAAAAGGGAAAACAGTGAGTCCACAAGATCTTAAGAATGTTTGGCACATTTTTGAACAGCAGAGATAAACCAAGTGTTTTTGGACCAGCTTTGATTTGCATGCTTGGCTTGATGAACTCTGTGAAGGAAGCGGGGAAATGCGGACTGCGGAGGTCATTCTCCTGGCAGTTTCTGGGAATTAGAGCAGGAGCCCAGGCAGCAGTTGCATGTTCGCCCTGTCTTTTCTATTCGCTGGTCTGACCTAGAGGCCTGGGAGCCCTCAGATAAGTTAAAGACACACACACACAAAACACGCTAACTATTGTCTTTTACATAGGTGTACTTAGTGTAATGAGCTCTGGCTGAGATTCTGCTCTTCTCTCTTTCCCGTCTTCAGTGGATAGAATCTTACCACAAGATTTTAAGGATATCTCTTTTTCTCTTGAAACAGTTATATGGCCTCAGGTCTAGAAGCAAAGTTATTTCTTCTGATCAACATAGATTTAGATATCCATAGATAGTACATCTAATCATTAAGAAAAATAGAAGCAGTTTCAATCTAGAATAATCGTTTCATTTTGCCCATGAAAACTCACCTTCCATGTACGTTCTAAGGAAAAACTCACTTCCTGTGTTTCTCCTCTCCTGTCAACTACTTCACTTCTGACACTAGATATGTGGATTTTTTTATACACAAAGCAATGCTACAAAACCAGCTGGGTATTGTGTGATTTAACTTTATTCTGACACTGTTTATGTGGAGTTAGGGTCAGAGCTCACAGGTTAAGGGTTCAGTCCCACAGGGCTGTCCTTTCCTTCCCCAAATTCAGACTTCACTTGCAAGTCTAGGCTGTTGCCTGTGCTTTTGACTATCTAAGAGTCAGAGTTTTGTACAGCCCCCTCCATAGATTTGCTAGAGTAGCTCACAGAACTCAGGAAAACGGTTTAGTTAGTAGGTTAGTAGTTTCCCATTTATTATAAAACGGTATACAGTAGTTCCCCCTTAACCATGGCATATACACTTCAAGTAGATGCTTGAAACTGTGGATAGTACTGAACTCTATATATATAATTTTTTTCCTATACATACATACTTATTATAGAGTTTAGTTTATAAATTAGGCATGGTAGTAGATTAATAATAATAACTAAAAATAGAACAATTATGACAATATGTTATAATAAAAGTTATGTTTTATGGTATCTTTCTCAAAGTGTTTTATTGTACACATTTAAGGCCTTTTCCATTTTTTCTAAGTACTATCACATACTGTGGCCATAACTTTTGCATTTTGGGATATAACAGCAAAATTAACACAAATTTCTCTTTGCTTTTTCATACCTTCGTGGACAGAAGATTCATTCTTATAGTGGATCTTAGCTTCCTCCACATATAATTTTCTTTTCCTGTTAAGTCAAGAAGTTTCACCTTTTCCCTTAAAGGAAGCACTTTATAATTTCTCTTTGGCATGTCTGAATTGCCAGCATCACTACTCTTGCAATGTTGGACCATTATTAAGTAAAATAAGTGTTACTTTCACATGAGACTGCAATAATGACACAGTTGGTCTGATAAGATGCTACTAAGTGACTCAGGGGTGGGATAAGCTGGACAAAGGGTTAATTTACCCTCCAGGCAGAATGATGCACAATCTTAAACTTATCAATTGTTTAGTTCTGGAATTTTCCCCTTAATATTTTCACACTGTGGTTGACCACAGGTAACTGAAACAACAGAGGATGGGGTGGTTGGATGGCATCACTGATGTGATGGACTTGAGTTTGAGTAGGCTCTGAGAGTTGGTGATGGACAGGGAATCCTGGTATGCTGCAGTCCATGGGGTTGCAAGGAGTCGGACATGACTGAGTGACTGAACTGAACTGAAATTGCATAAAATGAAACCACAAATGGGGGAGAGGGGGGCAGCTATTGTAATTTAGATGGAAGAAATGCATAGGGCAAGACAAGTGGCAAGGGGCACAAGTTTCCAGGCCACTTTCAGAGACACCAGTCTCCTTGAATTTCCACAAGTTCACCAAACCAGAAGCTTTCCCATTAGTTCATGGGTTTGTAGGGAGACTTCATTAGACAGTCATGCTTCCTTAGATCACTGGCCAATTGACCGATTCAAAACTTCCCCTCTCTCCACACCCCTGAGGTCAGGTGGCCTGAAGGTTTCAACCTTCCTATCACATGGTTGGCTCCCTTGGTAATCAACATCAGTCCTTATGCTTTCTAAAAATCACCTCACTAACAGAAGCTCAGGGGACTTGGTGTGAATAACAAAAGACACCCTCTTCACCTTTATGGCTCTGAAGCTATTTCAGGCATAGAGGACAAAAATCAAATATTATATAAAAACTCGCCAATATTGCTGTAATCACTTGGGAAATTATAGGGCTTTGGGAACTTGTGAGCCAGGAACCAGTAGATAAGACCGAAGTATATATTTCTTATAAATCACATTATCAGACAAGTGTTATAAACAAAGGTGAAATTAATGATGAGATTAATTTCCATATTAAGATGAACTATTTTTATAGATCTATAATTTATAGTTTCTTCTTTACCAAAATGTATATTGATGCTTAGAAGGATGTACTTTAAAAAGGCAGTAATTTTNTCATATAAAAGTTCTAAATTCTGTTTCCTGCATTTATTAGGAATTTTCTTCTACCTGTATTTTTTAATTGACTTAGAAATATAAGGAGGAACAGATACTGTCTTTTAAGATATTCCCCATACTAGTTCTTCTAATTTAATTATAACACATTTCATTTATGTGTAATTTTAAGATTCTTAAAATGACTATGAGAGGAACATCACAAGCAACCACAATTAATTTAGAGACATTTTAATTAATTCCAATTTCAATCATTTCATTCATATGTCAGTAAGCTTGCAGGGTTGAGTGGGAGTTTTGATCTATAAATCGGTGGTGGATAGTATTTACCCACTGGGCATGGTATGCAGTCTCTGTCTGTGTGATGACTGTCATATGTTATACTCCACAGACTATACGGTATTGCTGTCAGTTCAGTTCACTTCAGTTGCTCAGTCGTGTCTGACTCTTTGCCACCCCATGTATCGCAGCACCCCAGGCCTCCCTGTCCATCACCAGCTCCCGGAGTTCACTCAGACTCATGTCCATCGAGTCAGTGATGCCATCCAGCCATCTCATCCTGGGTCGTCCCCTTCTCCTCCTGCCCACAATCCCTCCCAGCATCAGTCTTTCCCAATGAATCAACTCTTCGCATGAGGTGGCCAAAGTACTGGAGTTTCAACTTTAGCATCATTCCTTCCAAAGAAATCCCAGGGCTGATCTCCTTCAGAATGGACTGGTTGGATCTCGTTGCAGTCCAAGGGACTCTCAAGAGTCTTCTCCAACACCACAGTTCAAAAGCATCAATTCTTCGGCGCTCAGCCTTCTTCACAGTCCAACTCTCACAACCATACACGACCACAGGGAAAACCATAGCTTTGACTAGATGGACCTTAGTCGGCAAAGTAATGTCTCTGCTTTTGAATATGCTATCTAGGTTGGTCATACCTTTTATTCCAAGGAGTAAGCGTCTTTTAATTTCGTGGCTGCAGTCACCATCTGCAGTGATTTTGGTATTGCTGTAGTACAGGTATATTCTCAGTTTGAGAGCACATATAATTAGCTGCTTACACAATTGCTTCTGATAATGATTTCCTGTATATATATCATGCTTGAGGATCAAACTCTCATGGTCTTCTTTCTCATTCTCTCCAATATTAAAGCTGCTTTCATCTAATTGTGAACAGCTCTCTGACATTTCATAGACTATTCATTATTACATATCTATAATCTTACCATCAATTAATAGTAATAATTATGAACTTCATTAATTAGTACATGGTTGTTCATAGTACCACGTAGTTGTTGTACAAAGCTCCTGCCAATTTTGAGCTTTAATAGATCTGAGATAGATAATATTTACATGGGTACATTTTCAAGGACTGCTCTCAGTCTCAGTTCAGTCACTCAGTCATGTCCAACTCTTTGTGAACTGCAGCACGCCTATAGATATTCAAATAAAATAATCACCTAAACACTGCCAAATGGTTATTTATTTTAAATGCCAATATGAGTAAGTCCTCTTTGACATGGGAGAAGAGGATCGATATATACTTATGACACTAATTAAGTTCCATTTGTTGAGCAGGAATTCTAGGCAAGTTCAGTTAAGCAGCATTTATCTAGCACCTGTTGTCCAGCACCATGGATAGCTCTGCAAGGATCACAGTAGATGAGAAATTTATACTATATCCAGGTTTGGAATTAAACTTTCCTCTATAAGGAAACAGAATTTAACTTTTTCCATGTTAATGGTACTTACTGATAGAAGTCTGACTGACTATAAGGATGAATGAGTGAGATGCTCATGAAAATGAGTATGAAGAAATAAGTGTTAAGAAGTTCATGAATTGAATAGAGATGGTTTCTATGGATAAAAAGTCTATTACTTAGATATTTTGGGAAGGTATAACTTTAAGTGATCTTATTCAAATTTAATGTTTTCATGGTCCAAAATTTTACCAGATTAATTTTTAAGGAGAAAGAAAATTATTGTGAAAATATGTTTCCTGATTTGGGGCTTGGAAATTGAGGTCACCATACTTAATCAGTGTATATTTTAATAAATAACTGATGGATTTTCAGGTCTTGGGTTATATATGTTTCCTTTCAGACAACATAAACTGTATGAGGTTAATTTATCCAAGAACATACTCTATACTAAATATCCACTATTTGAAATAAGAGGATTTATGAGAGGTTTTATGCTTTCTATTTTAGCATGTCCTGTCCTTTTTCACTTATATATATATTTTTTCCTTTCTATAACAGAAATTTTACCTGAGTAATAAAGCAGTTATTCAGTTCTTATTTATTCTGAATGGTTTGTGTCAGTGACTGCAATTCACAAGATCTGTCTGCTGTTTGTCTGCTCAGGGGTCTTAAAGGCTGCCCAGAGAACAGTTGTATCTAATCCTCTTCTTTAACTCATCCCCAGAGAGTCTTCATTCAGTTGGTCTGTGAAATTGCTTGGGTGGCTAGCACTTAAAATCAGGGACTTAGAAAGATGGAGAGAGAAAAAGAGGGGGAAGAGGAAGGAGAGGGGAGAGGAAGCAGGAGAGAGGTGGAAAGAATAAGAGCAGGAGAGAGTTTTAATTTGGTCTGGTGGGAACAAATTTTTGATGTGCATGTTAGGAGTAGGTGTTTCCTCTTAGAATGAAATAAGCAATAATGGTGGGTTAGCAAAAGGTCCTGGTTTATTTAAGGAGATGTAGCAATTTTCTCAATTGAGATATAAGCTCACAGGAGGAAGCTCCATAAATAATCTCAATGTGTGGCTTAACAGCTGTCTTTGCAGCTACCAACATTTTTAATACGGTGGGAAAAGATGGAAAGCAACGTTGTGGAGTCTTCTTCATTTGTCTCCTCTTTCAATACACACACACACACACACACACACACACACACACACACACCTACACAGGTTAACTGTTTTAATGATTAATCCTTCAGAAACAGACTAAAAAAATAATAAAAGATGCCAGCAAAAACCACAGCTCCAACTGGCAGGTGGAGCAGACCTATAAAGGGCTTTTATCTCCTGCCCATCATCTCCGATTGTCTTGTTTACCCACCTGAATCCAGATCAGGCACCATTACTGCACTCAGTGTCCACATTACTCTTGTGAAGGAAAAATTAATTCTGAATTACTGGCCCCATAACTGCCTGTTCTTCACATTATCTGTCAGGAAAATAAGCAGACAATAGCTAGCTAAGTGGATTTCTTAGCTGCCATTCAGTAAAGAAGGGACAGGTGTTCAATACGGCTTCTTTCTTTTCTCAACTGCTATTTAACAGTACATACAGGAGAGTTTAATTGCCTGCACCCACCTGCCCTCTTGTCATTTCTTGGTTTTATTGGTTTTAATGAAAATATTAAGTGTGCTCTAAGAACAGCGGATAGGTGACATTTTGATTGAAACATACAAGGAAATGTGTAATGAAGGCAGGCACTATTACAGTTTTAATAGAAACTGTAAGAAGTAACAACCAGAACAACATTTTTGCTATTGTTATGTAAATAGCTAGTCCTGAGAAGGGTAACTGGTAACTGAAAAAATATGGTTGTCCAAAAAAAAAAAAAAAACTTTCACCTTGGTTACCTGACTTTTTTTCCCTACAAGAATAAAGTAGTCAGGCTTTGGCATGTTTTCATTTATTATCTGCCCCTTAGGTAGCATCCATGATCGAATATGTTTTGTAATACCTTTCCTCTTCTTTGGAATCAGAATACATTAAAGTTTCTAGGGAGAACTTCGATGCATTGGCAAAAGTGTGGGATGAAGCAAAAAATAGCAGTTTGTTGCAGCTGACCAGGTAGAACAGGGACTAGTGACCTTTCTCACTAGCCAGCAAGGACTTGTGTTTGAACCCATCTCCCAGACTCAAAATAGAGAAAGAAAAATGTCAGAGTGAAATCATGCTGTGTATCATCCTCAGTGCATATAATGACTTTAATTTTTACTGTATTTCAATCTTGTTCATTATAAGAACAATAGCTTATTGTGTAATAAACATAAAATAAAACACCATCATTCCCATGTGCATGCTCGTATATGTGTGTGCTTGGTTGCTTAGTCATGTCCGACTCTTTTTGACCCCTGGACTAAAGCCTGCCAGGCTTCTCTGTTCATGGGATTTCCCAGGGAAGAATGCTAGAGTCAGTTGCAATTTCCTCCTCCAGGGGAACTTCCCAATCCAAGGATCAAACCCATGTCTCCTGCCTGCATTTCATTCATTACAGGCAGAATTTTTTTTTACCACTTGAGCCACCTGGAAAGATGTGCATGTTCATATACGCACACAAGTATACAAATTTTACCTTCAAATTTAAATTGCTAGTATTAGAAAATAAAGATCCCAGAAATTTCCCATGTTTCAATTTAAAAGTTAGAGTATTTTCCAGTGTGTGTTGAGTGGCAGAGAAGAACAAGTGTCTGTCATTGAGAAGGTTCCTGAATGTATGTGATATGCTAAATCACTTCAGTCATGTCTGACTTTTTGTGATCCTAACTTCCCTGGTGGCTCAGACAGTAAAGTGTCTGCCTGCAATGCAGGAGACCTGGGTTTGATTCCTGGGTCGGGAAGATCCCTTGGAGAAGGAAATGGCAATCCACTCCAGCACTCTTGCCTGGAAAATCCCATGGATGGAGGAGCCTGATAGGCTACACCCTATGGGGTCACAGAGAGTTGGACACAACTGAGCAATTTCACTTCATGGATTGTGTAGCCCACCAGGCTCCTCTGTCCGTGGGATTCTCTAGACAAGAATACTGGAATTGGTTGCCATGCCCTTCTCCAGAGGATCTTCCTGACCCAGGGATTGAACCCATATATGTAGCGGTGTAAATGGGTAGGTAGTGTGCATACTTCTTCTTTAGTAAGAATTTCTCTATTCATCCATGATTTTTAAAAATAAGAAAAGCTTACAATACATTTCAATGCTAAAGGATAAAGTAAAATTTCAGCACATGTGACAGGCATGTGCCATATACTTGTACACACATGAAATTGTCCTAAGGAGTTTTTGCCCAGCACACACTTAGATGAATGACCTCATTCATTCATCCATTTATTCATTCATCCCTCTATCCATCCACCCATCTACCCATTGCAACTTTTCGCTGCAAGTTGTAGAATATTCAGCTTAAATTACCCTAAGAAATGAAGGTCATTTGTTGACACTAACAGGATACCCTGAGGGAGGGCAGTTCTATGTTTGATCCAGTGAGTTAGCAGAGTCATCAAAAACCCAGCATTTTTTTCCTTCCTATTTCTTTTTATTCATTGTAAGCTTCTTTTTCATATTTAAGCTTCTCTCTCTTGATTGCAAATTGGCTACAAGTACCACATTTTAAAAAGGCAGTATTCAAAGGTAGGGAATTGGAGCATCTTTCTTTTTATTTCAGAGGCAAATCCAAGAAAGCCAGATCCCATTGACAGAAATGGGTCACAGGTCCTTCCTTTAATCAACTCTGGAAAAGTGCAGCTTGGGATTTCCATTATTGACTGGGACCAATCATGATTCTGGCTGTGCCAGTGGTATGGTGATAAACGTGTTAATACCTTGCTCTCTGGGGAGAAAGAAAAATCAAGCACTGATCGTAGCTTGGGCTGATTTCTGTGGTGCAAATACTCTCATCATGGCTGATGAATTCAAGCTATTAACATGACTCCACTAAGGCCAAGTTGGGAGGAAAAGTGCATAACTGGCTCCTTCAAACCAATGTGAGCTTTCTCCAGTACTCCATCCACCAGGTTGGGTCCATATACCCTAAGCTTAATGCCACCCAATATTGACCTAATTAGTAGATTATTTTAGAGATTAATAGGGGGAAAACTTTGGGGCATGTTACCTACAGTGTCTGCCACATTCATTCGTTCATTCATTTCACACATAATTTTGCTGCCGTTAGGTATCAGGTATTAAGTATGGAACATCTTTGAGGGAACTGCCTTGTCTGTGTTGCTTTATCAGGGAGTCTGCTCATTTTCCACACTGAAGTGGTGAGCAATATACTGTATTGGTGTTCCTGTTCTTCCCCCACTCATACCGACCTGAAGGGAAGTATGTGCAAGCTGATGATAGGGTCCTGCACAGGGAGTAGATGGACAAATCAGACATTCTCTGTGAACAATTGAAGTCAGCAAGAGAGTTCCAGAAAAACATCTCAGTTCTGTTAAGTTCAGTTCAGTCTCTCAGTCGTGTCCAACTCTTTGTGACCCCATGTATCGCAGCACGCCAGGCCTCCCTGTCCATCACCATCTCCCGGAGTTCACTCAGACTCACGTCCATCGTGTCCGTGAGGCCATCCAGCCATCTCATCCTGGGTCGTCCCTTTCTCCTCCTGCCCCCAATCCCTCCCAGCATCAGAGTCTTTTCCAATGAATCAACTCTTCGCATGAGGTGGCCAAAGTATTGGAGTTTCAGCTTCAGCATCATTCCTTCCAAAGAAATCCCAGGATTGATCTCCTTCAGAATGGACTGGTTGGATCTCCTTGCAATCCAAGGGACTCTCAAGAGTCTTCCCCAACACCACAGTTCAAAAGCATCAATTCTTCGGCGCTCAGCCTTCTTCACAGTCCAACTCTCACATCCATACATGACTACTGGAAAAATCATAGCCTTGACTAGACGGACCTTAGTTGGCAAAGTAATGTTCTGCTTTTGAATATACTATCTAGGTTGGTCATAACTTTTCTTCCAAGGAGTAAGCGTCTTTTAATTTCATGGCTGCAGTCAACATCTGCAGTGATTTTGGAGCCCCCAAAAATAAAGTCTGACACTGTTTCTA
>SJYQ01001011.1:330612-361853 GCA_006410935.1 Redunca redunca
ATTCCTTTGCTAACAAAGGTCCAACTAGTCAAGGCTATGGTTTTTCCAGTGGTCATGTATGGATGTTAGAGTTGGACTATAAAGAAAGCTGAGCACCGAAGAATTGATGCTTTTGAACTGTGGTGTTGGAGAAGACTTGAGTCCCTTGGATTGCAAGGATGTCCAACCAGTCCATCCTAAAGAAGTTCAGTCCTGGGTGTTCTTTGGAAGGACTGATGCTGAAGCTGAAACTCCAGTACTTTTGGCCACCTGATGTGAAGAGCTGACTCATTGGAAAAGACCCTGATGCTAGGAAAGATTGAGGGCAGGAGGAGAAGGGGATGACAGTGGTTGGGTGGCATCACTGATGGATCTGGGTTTGAGTGGACTCCAGTAGTTGGGTGGACTCTGGGAGTTGGGTGGACTCCGGGAGTTGGTGATGGACAGGGAGGCCTGGCGTGCTGTGGTTCATGGGGTCACAAAGAGTCGGAAACGACTGAGTGACTGAAGTAAACTGAACTGACACATCTATTAAAATGGAAAAATCTAGAACGCTGATAATACCAAATGCTTGCAAGGATGTGGAACAGTGGGACCTCTTTATTCTTCATTGCTGGTGGGAAAAAAAATGGAATAGCCACTGTGGAAGACAGTTGGCTATTTCTAAATGTACTCTTACCATATGATTCAGAATCTTATCCTTTGGTATTTACCCAAAGGAGTTGAAAACTTAATACCACACAAAAACCTGCACACAAATATGTATAGCGACTTTATTCATAATTGCCAAGATGTCCTTTAGTAAGTGAATGGATGAACTGTGATACATTCAGACAACAGATTATATTTAACACTAGAAAGAAATAAGCAAGCCATTAAAAGATATGGAGAGAATTTAAATGGATATTAGTAAGTGAAAGAAGTCAGATTTAAAAGGCTACATGCTGTGTTATTCCTATTCTGTCACATTCTGGAAAACGCAAAAACCATGGAGTTAGTAAAACAAAAAATCAGTAGTTGTCAAGAATTAGAGAGAAAGGGATGAACAGGTGAAGCATAGAAGATTTTTAGGGCAATGAAACTATTCTATATGATACTAAAATGATGGATATGTATAATAATTTTGTCTAAACCCATAGAATATACAGCACCAAGATTTATCTCTAATGTAAGCTGTGGACTCTTAGTGATAATGATGTGTCAGTATAGATTCATCACTTGTAACATGTACAGGTCTAGTGGGGAAGATTGATAATGGGGGCGGCTATACATGTAAAGGGGCAGAAAGTGCATAAGATATTTTTATACCTTCCTCTCCCATTTGCTATAACCTGAAATTATGCTGAAATAAAGCCTACTTTTTAAAAAGACTTCCTGGTGGCTTCCCTGGTGGCTCAGAGGTTAAAGCGTCTGCCTTCAATGCGGGAGACCCAGGTGTGTTCCCTGGGTCGGGAAGATCCCCTGGAGAAGGAAATGGTAACCCACTCCAGTATTCTTGCCTGGAGAATCCCATAGACGGAGAAGCCTAGTAGGCTACAGTCCACTGGGTCGCAAAAAGTTGGACACGACTGAGTGACTTCACTTTTTTTCACTTCTAAAAAGATGCATTCACAGTTATGAGAACTCAAACAAGGAGGCAGATCATCAACTTGTTCAACTCTAGCTGCGAATGTGTGTGACAGACAATGCAAATCTTTTGCTAGTCTGCACAACTCCACGAATGACCACAGAAGTACTGTGAGGACAGATTTGGGGTTACAAATAACTTTTAGGAAGTAGGCAAGTTTGCAAACATGGAATCCATGAATAATGAGAGTTGACTGTACATGCAGCCTCATTCTGAGTTAGTCCTATTGTGATTTCTGACTTACAACATGTATATTGCTTATGGCAGATTTTATCTGTCATCCCTATGATTTTCATATGAGAAGCTAAATTTTCTTTCCCTCATAAGATCTCTCTGTTGATTTTAAAACTAATCTACTTTCAAATACTTGTTTTACTACTCATTAACTATATGTCCTTGGACAAGTTGATTAACCTCTTTGAAATTTAGGTTAGTCATCTATAGATAAGAGAAAATAATACTGAGCCCTGCATAATTATTTTGATAAGTGGAGAAGAGATCAACAAAAGACAACTACTGCTCTACCTGGCCCATTGTAAGTGTTGACATGCCATAACTGCTTTAATATCTATTACAATGGCCACCAAGGAAAAGTACAGACATCCTTCAATATCTATGGGGACTGGTCCCAAGACAACCCCCAATACCAAAATCCACAGATGCTCAAGTATCTCATAAAAAGGTGCAGTATTTCATATAACATACAGATATCCTCTCAGACTTTAAATCATCTCTAAATTACTTATTATAGCTCTGTGTGTGTGTATTAGTCATTCAGTCATGTCCAGCTCTTGGAGACCCCATAGACTATCGCCCCTGAGGCTTCTCTGTCCATGGGAGTCTCCAGGCAAGAATCCTGGAGTGGGTTGCCATTCTCTTCTCTTGGGATCTTCTGGACTCAGGGATTGAACCTGTATTTCCTGTGTCTCCTGTGTTGCAGGCAGATTCTTTACCATCTGAGCCAACATGGAAGCTTTTTATAGCTAATACAAAGTAAATGCTGTGTAAATAGCTGTCAATATAGTGTAAATGCTATATAAATAATTGCTAGCACAGAACAAGCCAAAGTTTTGCCTTTTCGACATTTCCAGAATTCTTTCCTGAATGATTATGATCTGTGATTAATTTAATCCACAGCTGTGGAACCTGTGCTTATGGGAGGGCTGACCATAATTATTTTCTGTAAGTCTGACATAGGTACATGTGGGAGCTCACTTATGTAAAGATTCATTCTTTCAAACATGTACTTATAATTTCAGAATTAACTTAATACCCACATAAAATAACTAACATTGAATCGAGTAAGAAGACATCTAAGCAAATCACATAAAATATAAAAATACATGTTTGGTTGAAGGACAGACTATAAAGATTAGAAAAGTCTTTACCAAGGAGGTAATGGCTAAGCTAAATCATAAAGAGATATAAAAATTTACCACACGAAGAAAATCAAGAATAGTATTTCAGGTAGAGAGGTTTGCACCTGCAGAAACCTTGAAGTGAGAGAGAATATGGCATATTGTGAGAATACTAAGAATTTTGATATCACACAAACAAGGTTGAATACAAAAAAAAAAAGTAAACATGTATGAAGAAAGCAAATCAGTATAGCTAAAAAATTTAAATTTACTCTGAGGTCAATAGAAAACCAAGAAGTGTTAAAACAGGGATTGCTATAAATAAATTTTCATTTATGATAGTCATCGCAGAAACATTCTGGGTATGACGGACCGTGCAGAAGCATGGCTGAGAGGAGCTACCCCTCGCCCAAGGTCAGGGCCAGCGACCAAGAGTGCCAGGCTGACGGCTCAGGAGGGCCTAGTGGAGCTACCATATGTCCAAGGAGTGGTGGCTGCATCGGTGCAGGAGGGCTGAGAGTTCATCAAGGTCAGGAGGGGCGGCTGTGAGGAGATACCCCTTGTCCAAGGTAAGGAGCAGTGGTTGCGCTTTGCTGGAGAAGCCGTGAAGAGATACCCCACGTCCAAAGTAAGAGAAACCCAAGTAAGATGGCAGGTGTTGTGAGAGGGCATCAGAGGGCAGACACATTGAAACCACAATCACAGAAAACTAGCCAATCTGAACACATGGACCACAGAGTTGTCTAACTCAATGAAACTAAGCTATGCAGTGTGAGGCCGCCAGGAGGGGCGGGTCATGGTGGAGAGGTCTGACAGAATGTGGTCCACTGGAGAAGGGAATGGCAAACCACTTCAGTATTCTTGCCTTGAGAACCCCATGAACAGTAGGAAAAGGCAAAATGATAGGATACTGAAAGAGGAACTCCCTGGGTTGGTAGGTGCCCAATATGCTACTGGAGATCACTGGAGAAATAACTCCAGAAAGAATGAAGGGATGAAGCGAAAGCAAAAACAATACCCAGTTGTGGATGTGACTGGTTCTAGAAGCAAGGTCCAGTGCTGTAAAGAGCAATATTGATAGGAACCTGGAATATTAGGTCCATGAATCAAGGCAGATTGGAAGTGGTCAAACAGGAGATGGCAAGAGTGAACGTCAACATTCTAGGAATCAGCGAACTAAAATGGACTGGAATGGGTGAATTTAACTCAGATGACCATTATATCTACTACTGTGGGCAGGAATCCCTCAGAAGAAATGGAGTAGCCATCCTGGTCAACAAAAGTGTCTGAAATGCAGTACTTGGACGCAATCTCAAAAATGACAGAATGATCTCTGTTCGTTTCCAAAGCAAACCATTCTATATCACAGTAATCCAAGCCTATGCCCCAATCAGTACTGCTGAAGAAGCTGAAGTTGAACAGTTCTATGAAGACCTACAAGACCTTTTAGATCTAACACCCAAAAAAGATGACCTTTTCATTATAGGGGACTGGGATGCAAAAGTAGGATGTCAAGAAACACCTGGAGTAACAGGCAAATTTGGCCTTGGAGTATGATATGAAGCAGGGCAAAGGCTAATAGAGTTTTGCCAAGAGAACGCACTGGTCATAACAAACACCTTCTTCCAACAACACAAGACTCTACACATGGACATCACCAGATGATAACACCTGCCAGGGTCCAGCCCTGGTGGATCCAGGGTAATCCGAAGGGGAGACGGAATTGGTGTCCTAGGAAAAAACGTATTTAATTACAGATACAGAGAGATTAGAAATGGATAGTGTAGTAGGAAATGTTAGTGGAGAAAAAGAGACTGAATAACTTGGTTTACGTGGGATACCAATAAAATTCCAAGACAAGGAATTTGCACCATCTATGTTGGGCCACCGGCACCACTTGAATATCGGAAGGTGCCCCTCCTTGGGCTCCTTCTCGTATGGAACTTAAAAGCCGGGGCAAGTAAGTAGACGTGGTGAGCACCCATGCTCCAGATGGGAATTCAGCCAGAAAAACAGGGAGCAAGAAAGAAACGACACGGGGGAATCAGTCTTTCCAGAAACTGATCTGATTTCCTTATTTTTTAGGTTTGCTTACAAACCTTTTGTTATACATGAGGATGAATACATAGTCACACGGGTGTCAGCAGTCCTGACCTTTATCAAGATCAGGTGCTTCATATAAATGTATAAAAAAAGGTCAGGGGTTTTATATCATCTTCTGGCCAGGGGGCCTGCTAACATTTTATGATCCTTTCTTTCTGATAACAGTCAGTTAACCAGAAAACTTATTTTTTCCAAGGGTGTTTTTTCTTAAACAAGGCACCACCCTCTGGAGGTAGCAGATAAAGTTGCATTCCTATAGGGTGAGGGTGTAGTGGGTTACAACTAAGAAAGGAATTTATTTAACATAAGGTTAACATGATAAATCTTAAAGGTTAATACTTATTTCTCCTATATGCT
Organism: Redunca redunca; assembly: GCA_006410935.1. Classification (NCBI taxonomy): domain Eukaryota; kingdom Metazoa; phylum Chordata; class Mammalia; order Artiodactyla; family Bovidae; genus Redunca; species Redunca redunca. The sequence goes on from SJYQ01001011.1 coordinate 336,037, forward strand.
AGTTATATTCATTATGAAGTAAAGTGAAGTGAGCTTGCTCAGTCATGTCCGACTCTTTGCAACCCCATGGACTGTAGCCCACCAGGCTCTTCCATCCATGGGATTCTCCAGGCAAGAATACTGGAGTGGGTTGCCATTTCCTTCTCCAGGGGAACTTCCCAACCCAAGGATTGAACCCGGGTCTCCTGCATTGCGGGCAGGCGCTTCACCCTCTGAGCCACTGGGGAAGCCTGCCTATAAGGGCAGGGAATATGGAGATTTAGCAGCAAACATCAGCCCAACAAATGAAAACCCTTCACCAATGTTCCCCTTAATATCTATTTAGCCTTAAGATAGTGATAAAGTTACATTTTTACATAGCAAGGACACAGTGATTTATAACAAAGTACAGTGATCTATAACAAAAGAGAAAATTCATTAACTCAAAAAGTCTAGTATTGCTAACATCAAAAACTACTATATTTCCTTTTCTATATTCCAAATACATTAATATATTCCCAAGTGCCTAAGGATATGGAGGCCTGGTGGCAATCATTGACTCAACAATGAGAAAAGCCCTACGCTAATTAAGATTTTCAAAATACTCCAAACTCTCTGTGCTGTTTATGGTTGAGAGGTAGTAAAAAATCATGTGCTAGTGGCAGGAGTATGGATAATCCTGTCACACAAACTAGTCTGCCAGCAGAGAGGTTTGACCTGAGACACACTTGTCACATCCAAGAATTTTTACTGACTGGAGCTGCAAGTTTACTCCTTCTCCGAGAGAACCAGTGGGGAACAGCCCCCCATAAAGTCAGAAGTGTAGGGGAGAGCATGAAACAGTAAAGTAGGTAGACTCTGGTTTTGGGGGTAAATGCTCGGGAACAGGGGGTATCCTGAGGCTTGATCCTGCCTTTGCATATGCCGAAGCCTCCTTCCTCATGACCTTTGCCATGGGTGGAGTTCCTCACGCTGGCTCCCAGCAAACACCGAAATCAGATTGATTATATTCTTTGCAGCCAAAGTTGGAGAAGCTCTATACAGTCAGCAAAAACAAGACTGGGAGCTGACTATGGTTCAGATTATGAACTCCTTATTACCAAATTCAGACTTAAATTGAAGAAAGTAGGGAAAACCACTAGACCATTCAGGTATGACTTATGATTATACAGTGGAGGTGGAAATAGATTTAAGGGACTAGGTCTGATAGAGTGCCTGATGAACTGTGGATAGAGGTTCATGACATTGTACAGAAGACAGGGATCAAGACCATCCCCATGGAAAAGAAATGCAAAAAAGCAAAATGGCTGTCTGGGGAAGCCTTAAAAATAGCTGTGAAAAGAAGAGAAGTGAAAAGCAAAGGAGAAAAGGAAAGATATAAGCATCAGAATGCAGAGTTCCAAAGAATAACAGGAGAGATATGAAGTCCTTCCTCAGTGATCAATGCAAGAAACAGAGAAAAACAACAGAATGGGAAAGACTAGAGATCTCTTCAAGAAAATTAGAGATACCAAGGGAACATTTCATGCAAAGATGGGCTCAATAAAGGACAGAAATCATATGAACCTAACAGAAGCAAAAGATATTAAGAAGAGGTGGCAAGAATACACAGGAGAACTGTATAAAAAAAGAGCTTCATGACCCAGATAATCATGATGGTGTGATTACTCACCTAGAGCCAAACATCCTGGAACGTGAAATCAAGTGGGCCTTAGAAAGCATCACTATGAACAAAGCTAGTGGAGGTCATGGAATTCCAGTGGAGCTATTTCAGTCCTGAAAGATGATGCTGTGAAAGTGCTTCACTCAGTATGCCAGCACATTTGGAAAACTCAGTGGTGGCCACAGGACTGGAAAATGTCAGTTTTCATTCCAATCCCAAGAAAGGCAATGCCAAAGAATGCTCCAACTACCATACAATTGCACTCATCTCACATGCTAGTAAAATAATGCTCAAAATTCTTCAAGCCAGGCTTCAGCAATACGTGAACCGTGAACTTCCTGATGTTCAAGCTGGTTTTAGAAAAGGCAGAGGAACCAGAAATCAAATTGCCAACATCCACTAGATCATCGAAAAAGGAAGAGAGTTCCAGAAAAACATCTGTTTCTGCTTTATTGACTATGCCAAAGCCTTTGACTGTGTGGACCACAATAAACTGTGAAAAATTCTGATAGAGATGGGAATACCAGACCATCTGACCTGCCTCTTGAGAGACGTATATGCAGGTCAGGAAGCAGTAGTTAGAACTGGACATGGAAAAACAGACTGGTTCCAAATAGGAAAAGGAGTCCGTCAAGGCTATATATTGTCACCCTGCTTATTTAACATATATGCAAAGTGCATCATGAGAAATGCTGGGCTGGAAGAAGCACAGCTGGTATCACGATTGCTGGGAGAAATATCAATAAACTCAGATATGCAGATGACACCACCCTTATGGCAGAAAGTGAAGAGGAACTAAAGAGCCTCTTGATGAAAGTGAAAGAGGAGAGTGAAAAAGTTGGCTTAAAGCTCAACATTCAGAAAACGAAGATCATGGTATCTGGCCCCATCACTTCATGGGAAATAGATGCAGAAACAGTGGAAACAGTGTCAGACTTTATTTTTTTGGGCTCCAAAATCACTGCAGATGGTGACTGCAGCCATGAAATTAAAAGACCATTACTCCTTGGAAGGAAAGTTATGACCAACCTAGAAAGCATATTAAAAAGCAGAAACGTTACTTGCCAACAAAGGTCCATCTAGTCAAGGCAATGGTTTTTCTAGTGGTCATGTATGGATGTGAGAGTTGGACCATGAAGAAAGCTGAGTGCCGAAGAATTGAGGCTTTTGAACTGTGGTGTTGGAGAAGACTCTTGAGAGTCCCTTGGACGGCAAGGAGGTTCAATGTTCAGTTGGCAAGTCATGTCTGACTCTATGTGACCCCATGGACTGCAGCACATCAAGCTCCTCTGTCCTCCACTATTTCCCAGAGTTTGCTCAAATTCATGTCCATTGAGTTGGTGATGCTATCTAACCATCTATCCTTTGCTGCCTTCTTCTCCTTTTGCCTACAATCTTTTCCAGCTACAGGGTCTTTTCCAATGAGTCATCTCTTCAAATCTGGTAGTCAAAGTACTGGAGCTTCAGTTCAGCATCAGTCTTTCCTTAATTGGAAAACATATGCTACCATGTTATATGCCATAATCTCCACAGTAGAGGGAAAAAACTCCATTGTTTGCCCTTCAAAATACCATATCCTGTCTTGATAGCATGCTCCTTTTCATCAAGTGGCATTATGATTTTCCTACTACTGTGAACTTTACTCTGGTATATTCTGTACAAACTTGAAACTAAGAATGAAGTAGAAACTGAGAGGATAGAATAGTTTTTATTTGGATGAACTGCCTGAACCTCTATTTCCCATGTCAAGGAAAGATACTTCTTTATCCCTTCATGCCATCTAAAGTATATTTTTCTTACTGGATTAAAAGAAATATTGGGTAATTTAATTTGAGACACTGGATTAAATGTTAGTAAATTTTCAAATTTGGTTCTGAGTAATATGGATGAATGTCTGAAGATTTAAAAGCTATTAGCAGAGCATGAAAGCCTGGCAAAAACTACAAATGAAACAGAGCTAATGATTATATCGGCTTGGTCACTGGCACCCATGAAAGCCGAGAAAGTAAATTCTGATGACATGAAAGTGCATTTTGTTTATGTTTTCAATATTCATTTATTTATTTAGTTAGGCTGTGCTGGGTCTTAGCTGCAGCATGTGGAATCTTCATTGTGCCATGTGAACGTTTTGTTGTGGCACACAGGCTCAGGAGCTGTGGTGTGTGTGCTTTGTTGTTCCATGGCATTTGGGATCCTAGTTCCCCTCCTAGGGATTGAACCTGTATTCCTTGCCCAGCAAGGTGGACTCTTAACCACTAGGCTACCAGGGGAATTCCAGTAAGTGCTTAAAAAAAAAAGTAGGGGAAAGAGATTTAAAAAAAAATTCTAGTGAATTGCTTCAAAATGTCAAAAGCAAAGTATTTCCTCTGCTTCAGATAGTTATTTTCACCCAGCCAGTAACAAAGCCCAGGGGGGATATCGTCTTGCCTAGAACTAAGGCGTTTTGGACCCCAGCCTCTTATTTAACCTGGCCAGAGTCCTCACAGAAGTTGCACTTCAGTGAACACCTTACAATGTCTAATACTAAAACCCTTTCACTTCATAATTTCTTCAGGTTGTTTTCTCTCACTGAAAACTATTGGAAGAAATAGTTTAGGACTAGAGCATTTCCTGTCACCTCCCTCATACACAGGGGCTTTAAAAGGAAAAAAAAAAAAAAAACTCATGTAGTTGAAATTCTCCTCCCATGTTGGGGTTCACCTTCCCCCTCGACCCTCTCTGTGGCTCCCCAAACTAACCACTTGGTGTCAGAACTCATGAGAAACCATGACCAAAACCTCACTATGATCTTTGGGAGGAAAAATACTAGCCTTAGGCCTCAAGGTCAAGCTTGTGCTCCGGTTTTACTAACTGACAATATAAAACTAATATGCATAATCATGTGGATCAGACACTACAAATTGCTTTTCATTTTTTTAAAATTTTTGAATGCTTTTATTTCTCACTTAACAGAATTTTGCTTCCTTAAGTCTTTTGTTATTTTTTTTCTGAGTCACTTTTATTTTATTTATTTGTTTTATTTTATTTTACTTTACAATACTGTATTGGTTTTGCCACACATTGACATGAATCTGCCACGGGTGTACATGAGTTCTTATTCTTGAACCCCCCTCCCACCTCCCACCCCATATCATCTCTCTGGATCATCCCCGTGCCCCAGCCCCAAGCCTCCTGTATCCTGTATCGAACATAGACTGGCGATTTGTTTCTTACATGATAGTATACATGTTTCAGTGCTATTCTCCCAAATCATCCCACACTCTCCCTCTCCCTCAGAGTCCAAAAGTCCGTTCTATATATCTGAGTCTCTTTTGCTGTCTCGCATACAAGGTTATCATTACCATCTTTTTGAATTCCATATGTGTGTGCTAGTATACTGTATTGGTGTTTTTCTTTTTGGCTTACTTCACTCTGTATAATCGGCTCCAGTTTCATCCATCTCATTAGAACTGATTCAAATGTATTCTTTTTAATGGCTGTGTAATACTCCATTGTGTATATGTACCACAGCTTTCTTATCCATTCATCTGCTGATTGACATCTAGGTTGTTTCCATGTCCTGCTTTTCATTTTTAACTGGGCCCTCCAGTTAGTCAAAAAAGTAGACTATCAAGAACTCATTTCTATATAACAACATAGCCCAAAATAAGATCTACAGAAGATACTCAGACTGTTAACCACAGAAAACTCCGATGTTCCTACTTCTTGAGAAGATGGAGAAATAGAACCCAGATAGCTCAGGAGCAAAACTGTCATGCTGTGTTAAACCCGTGATTCAGAGCGCCTCCCTCATTAAAATTCTTCATCAGCTCCACGCAGTGGAGGATAGAGTTCATGCTCTTGGCCAAGCATGTTCAGCCTTTTAATGATTTTGGCCCTTAGTCACTTCTGCAGCTTCTTCTGCCCTCAACACCCCCCTCAGACTCCCCCAAACTCCTCTGCCTCCAGTGCTCCTCTCTAGCCATAGAGTAATTGAGGTTGCCTTTCACTCATACTTTGCCTGACTAGCTCTTCCATTTCTCAAGACGTTAAGCCATTACTATTTCTGCTATGAAACTTCCTCTGACTTCCCTTCTTTTTTCCCAAAGAATTCTTCCTCTTCTTCCTTTATTCTACCACCATTTCCTATATTCACTCAATAACCTTTACGCTTTTATGTTTATTGCAAATGTGTCTCTCTTCTCTCCTAGAAGAAGAGCCCCTTGAAAGCAGTAAACGCATCTGTCATCACTCACTTTCAGAGCCAAGCACATTCCCTGACACAGTCGTAGGTACTTAATGACATTTACTGAATAAATTAATTAATGTATGACAGGGGCTGTCCCAAGTTCTGCTCTGGAAAATAGACCCGTGTGCTTAGTCACCCAGTCATGCCTGACTCTTCGTGACCCCATGGACTGCAGCCCACGAGGCTTCTCTGTCCATGTGGATTCTCCAGGCAAGAAAACTGAAGTGGATTGCCCTGCCTTCCTCCAGAGAGTCTTCCCAACCCAGGGATCAAACCCAGGTCTCCCACATTGAAGGAAGATTCTTTACCATCTGAGCTACCAGGATAAGCACAATACAATAGACCTAACATTAAAAAAAGATATACCCAAATACCTTTAGTTTTCCTTGTTAAGGCATTGAAAAAATAGCATTTGTAAATGTAACTAAAGCTTTTACAATATAGATGTTTTTAAGCCAGCACAAACTCTTTAGATAATGAAATTCAAATTCATTTCATAGTTTGTAAACATTTAATTAATCTCAAAATGGCGGGGGGGGACACTTTGGGCATAATATCAGTTCCTAAAATCTGTGTAAGTCCAGTTAAGTTTTATATTGTTTTGCTTCTTTATGATTTTCTTGTCATATTTTATGCTTTTGGAAGATTGAAAAATAATTAATTTAAAATAGTGGATAATAGGAACTGACTGACACATGGAATTTGGAATTCTGGCTAGAGCTGTGCCTAGCAGTTCAAATGATGCCATTAGAAATCTTACACTTTCCCTGTTTCTCTCAGCTCTGCTTATCTATGTGTTACTTTCTTTCTGGGTAAATTACATCTACATGATGGCAAAGGTAGCCAATGGCAACTTAAGTCTCCCCTGAGATTTCCAGAAAGTGATCCCTGTATTTCTTTCCCTGTAGCATAAGCACAAGTCATGTAGATGACTCATTGGCTTGACTTGTGTCACATGTTCCCCCCTTCGCCGCCCGATCAGCCACTATGACATTGGACACTAATTGGATAGAATATGTCATTAACATATCCTCCCACTAGGGATGGTGTGGGATTCATTCTGGTGAACTCTGAGAACTGCATGTTTTAAAAATGCAAAATAGGTAATTTCCCCAGAGAGATGCCAAATAAACAACACAAAACAAAAATATTTTGGCCCACCACAAAAGATGCTTGCTGTTTCCACAACTGTTCTATGTATCCCTCAAAGTTAAAGCAATCAGAATGTCATAAAGTGTGCAGTATTAAAATGGCCATCATGTTATAGAAGACAATAACATTTTGTTTTGCTCCTAAACATTGGTTCTAAACATTAGATGATTTATGTATTTCTTTTTTGTTTTTTCCCTCCATAAAGCTTTATCTTGAGAAAATATTTATGATAATTCTTTCCTTCCATTCATGAATCACAATTGATTGCTTTGGGCCCGGGATTCTCTGATGAGAGTTCAACTTTTTCTTGAATGCTTTGCACTAAGATCACTTGCCACCTTTCTGCTCACTTTTGCAATTTCCAAACTTTTCCTATTGTTTATCCTACCCTCTCCATCTGAGGATGGAACACTCAGAAGAGTTAACTGTAATATTTAAGCTACGTTTTTTTGTTCTTATTTTCTTCAAAGTCATTTGTCATATCATCATCATCAATAACAGTTATGATAAACTTAATAATAACAACAAAATATCCAAGCTTAAGAATCCTTGCTCTCTTTATATGGAGTGATAGTTATCGTATTTTAAGTGTCAGTTATCATATTCTAATTTTCAGAGCCACAGATAGACTTGGGGGATGTGATTATGAGAAAAGGAATTTCTACCTGTGGAGTAAAACATTAGTGGGGAAAACTTCATTCCTAAATGAGACAGAACCTGACTGCAGCCGAAGTATCATCACCAAATATCCATTTGAAATTCACCTCACCATATGGAAATAAGGTTTCCTTCTCAGCAAGGAAACCTTATTTCCTTTTACCAGTTATACAAAGAAAACTATACAGAAGAGTTAAATGCTTCAATAATCATATGGCTAATTGGCAACTTCCCAGTCACCAACTACAACAAATAAATATTTTTTAATTTCTAGGAAGTTTAATAGCAATGAACTGTGAGTAGATTTTATAAACATCCGATCATTCATATTGTGAATAATGGAAATTATGGCAAATGGAGCTTAAATCTTGTAAATGTTTTTGTCTCCCTGCATTTCACATGAAATCAGCTGATGAAAAGCTTATCTAACCTGAAACGGTTTTTTTTTTTTTTTTTTTTTTTTAAGTAAAATTCCTATTAAGATAGACTGTTAAGAAAATCCCTTACATGGAGCTTGAGAGCCTCCTGACCTCCATTTTTGCTTCTCATGGGAAGCAGTTCAAATGAAAAGACTAATTATTATGCACAAGCAGCCTATATAAAAATCTCTGACTCTTTGCAGAGACAAGCTCTCTATTTGCAATTATGGAAAAGAACACGTAATGTCTGTGAGTCCTCTGTCATTCATCTCTTACTTGTTTGCTTTTTTGGTATACCTATAGCATCATTCTCTTTTCTTTTTCTGGAAATAATTAAGGGAAAACTTGCTTATCAGAGGCATCAAAAAGAGGAAAGAAGATATGATTGTAAGTCACAATGGATATTTTCATTCTGCACTGAGCAAGACAGCTTCCCATTCAGTATTTGACTTGACTGTAGGCAACAGGGATATCCTTCTGAGGGCTACCCATTTTAGCTCTATGATCTAGTCCTATAGGAGTAATGGAGTCTAGAAGCTGTTCAGGCAGCTGAATGTTATATGCATATATATATATATACTCAAAAGTTTTTTGGTTTAAAGCCACTAAGGTAAGTGTTTAATAGATGTGATATTTCACTGTGTTAGGTAGTAGTATGTAGTTACCATTTGTTACCTAAAATCTTGAATGCTACTGCTAAGTTGCTTCAGTTGTGTCTGACTCTTGTGTGACCCCATAGACGGCAGCCCACCAGGCTCCCCCATCCCTGAGATTCTCCAGGCAAGAACGCTGGAGTGGGTTGCCAGTTCCTTCTCCGATGCATGAAAGTGAAAAGTGAAAGTGAAGTCTCTCAGTCGTGTCCAACTCTTTGCGACCCCATGGACTACAACCTATCAGGTTCCTCCGTCCATGGGATTTACCAGGCAAGAGTAGTGGGGTGGGATGCCATCACCTTCTCCAAAAATTTGAATAAGATAGGTTAAAATTGGAGTCTTCATTTATCTCACATCAGTGATACATTAAAAAAAACTATTAAATTTTATTTATTTTTAATAAGAAACTCATGACTAATATTTATTTTTGAAGTTTCAGTGGAAATAATGAAACGTAGTATCAATATTATTGAAAGAATTTTTAATTGGAAGATAATTGCTTTACAATGTTGTGTTAGTTTCTGCTATACAACAGTGTGAATCAGCCATAAGTATACATATATCCCCTCCCCGTTTAGCCTCCCTCCTATCACCCTTCCATCCCACCCCTCTAGGTCATCACAGAGCACCAAGCCGAGCTCCCTGTGCTACACAGCAGCTTTCCACTAACTGTTTCACACATAGTAGTGTATATGTGTCAGTGTTACTCTCTTAATTCTTCCCACCCTCTTCTTTTTCCCGTTGTTTTCAAAACATATTGAGTTCACAAATAGTCTAAATGCACTGAAGGTTTAATTCCAGCACTGTAACTATTAGGACATAATTAGACTTCAATTTTCATTATCTTATGATTTCAGTTTCATTGCAGTCAAGCCTCAAAATATGATCTTGAAAGGTTGTTGCTGAACCATGAAAGACACCTAGATTCTTGGCCTCCAGAGGAGAAGAATTCAGTTTGGGGCCTGAGATGAGGCTTGATTGCTCAGAGCTTTTGTGTAATAAAGTTTTATTGAAGTATAAAAGAGATAGAGACATCAGATAGAGACATAGACACCAGAAGGGGATAGAAAGAATACCCTCTTGCTAGTGTTAGCAATGGAGTTATATACCTTTAAATTAGTTATTACAGTGAATCAAAAGAATGTCTGGAGGTTGTAAAGATCTTACTAGACCCACTACCATAATTTACATTTTAAGATTACAGGATTCAGCTCAGTTCAGTCGCTCAGTCGTGTCCGACTCTTTGCGACCCCATGAATTGCACCACGCCAGGCCTCCCTGTCCATCACCAACTCCAGGAGTTCACTCAAACTAATGTCTATCGAGTCGGTGATGCCATCCAGCCATCTCATCCTCTGTCATCCCCTTATCCTGCCCCCAATCCCTCCCAGCATCAGAGTCTTTTCCAGTGAGTCAATTCTTCGCATGAGGTGGCCAAAGTATTGGAGTTTCAGCTTTAGCATCATTCCTACAAGAGAACACCCAGGACTGATCTCCTTCAGAATGGATTGGTTGGGTCTCCTTGCAGTCCAAGGGACTCTCAAGAGTCTTCTCCAACACCACAGTTTAAAAGCATCATCTTCAGTGCTCAGCTTTCTTCACAGTCCAACTCTCACTCCATATATGACCACTGGAAAAACCATAGGCTGACTAGACGGATAACTGTGATATTGAATGGTTTGCCATGGAGATGAACAGAGATCATTCTGTCGTTTTTGCGATTGCATCCAAGTACTGCATTTCAGACTCTTTTGTTGACCATGATGGCTACTCCATTTCTTCTGAGGGATTCCTGCCCGCAGTAGTAGATATAATGGTCATCTGAGTTAAATTCACCCATTGCAGTCCATTTTAGTTCACTGACTCCTAGAATGTTGATGTTCACCCTTGCCATCTCTTGTTTGACCACTTCCAATTTGCCTTGATTCATGGACCTGACATTCCAGGTTCCTATGCAATATTGCTCTTTACAGCATCAGATCTTGTTTCTATCACCAGTCACATCCACAGCTGGGTACTGTTTTTGCTTTGGCTCCATCCCTTCATTCTTTCTGGAGTTATTTCTCCACTGACCTCCAGTTGCATATTGGGCACCTAATGACCTGGGGAGTTCCTCTTTTGGTATCCTATCATTTTGCCTTTTCCTACTGTTCATAGGGTTCTCAAGGCAAGAATACTGAAGTGGCTTGCCATTCCCTTCTCCAATGGACCACACTCTGTCAGATCTCTCCACCATGACCTGCCCGTCTTGGGTTGGCCCGTCTGCATGGCTTAGTTTCATTGAGTTAGACAAGGCTGTGGTCCTAGTGTGATTAGGTTGACTTGTTTTCTGTGAGTAGGGTTTCAGTGTGTCTGCCCTCTGATGCCCTCTTGCAACACCTACCATCTTACTTGGGTTTCTCTTACCTTGGGCATGGGGTATCTCTTCACGGCTGCTCCAGCAAAGCACAGCCACTGCTCCATACCTTGGACGAGGGGTATCTCCTTACATCCGCCGTTCCTGACCTTCAACGTGGGATACCCCCTCTAGGCCCTCCTGCACCTGCGTAGCCATGCTCCTCGGGTTGCTCCTCCTGGCCGCCGGCCCTGGCATTGGGTGTGGGTGGCTCCACACAACTGCTGCCCCTGGCCTCGGGCTTGGGGCGGCTCCTCAGGGTCACCGCTGGCCTCCAGCACGAAGTGGCTTCTCCCGGCCGTCCCTGACCTCGGACGCGGGGTGTCTCCTCCCGGCCACCACTGGCCTCTGACGCGGGGTAGCTCCTCTCGGCCTCTGCCCCGACCTCAGATGTGGGGTGTCTCCTCCTGGCCGTAGCCTCTGACCTCAGAAGCAGGGCAGCTCCTCGCAGCCACCTGCCAGTAATGCTGAAGAAGCTGAAGTTGAATGGTTTTATGAAGACCTACAAGACCTTTTAGAACTAACACCCAAAATAGATGTCCTTTTCATTATAGGGGACTGGAATGCAAAAATAGGAAGTCAAGAAACACCTGGAGTAACAGGCAAAATTGGCCTTGGAAAGCAGAATGAAGCAGGGCAAAGACTAATAGAGTTTTGCCAAGAAAATGCACTGGTCATAGCAAACACCCTCTTCCACCAACACAAGAGAAGACTCTACACACGGACATCACCAGATGGTCAACACCAAAATCAGATTGATTATATTCTTTGCAGCCAAAGATGGAGAAGCTCTAGACAGTCAACAAAAACAAGACCAGGAGCTGACTGTGGCTCAGATCTTGAACTCCTTATTATCAAATTCAGACTCAAATTGAAGAAAGTAGGGAAAACCGCTAGACCATTCAGGTATGACCTCAATCAAATCCCTTATGATTATACAGTGGAAGTGAGAAATAGATTTAAGGGCCTAAATCTGATAGGAGAGTGCCTGATGAACTATGGAATGAGGTTCGTGACATTGTACAGGAGACAGGGATCAAGACCATCCCCATGGAAAAGAAATGCAAAAAGGCAAAATGGCTATCTGGGGAGGCCTTGCAAATAGCTGTGAAAAGAAGAGAGGCGAAAAGAGAAGGAGGAAAGGAAAGATATAAGCATCTGAATGTAGAGTTCCAGAGAATAGCAAGAAGAGATAGGAAAGCCTTCTTCAGCAATCAATGCAAAGAAATAGAGGAAAACAACAGAATGGGAAAGACTAGAGATTTCTTCAGGGAAATTAGAGATACCAAGGGAATATTTCCTGCAAAGATGGGCTCGATAAAGGATAGAAATGGTATGGACCTAACAGAAGCAGAAGATATTAAGAAGAGGTGACAAGAAATCACGGAAGAATTGTACAAAAGAGATCTTCACGACCCAGATAATCATGATGATGTGATCCCTAATCTGTAGCCAGACATCTTGGAATGTGAAGTCAAGTGGGCCTTAGAAAGCATCACTACGAACAAAGCTAGTGGAAGTGATGGACTTCCAATTGAGCTGTTTCAAATCCTGAAAGATGATGCTGTGGAAGTGCTGCACTCAATATGCCAGAAAATTTGGAAATCTGAGCAGTGGCCACAGGAATGGAAAAAGGTAAGTTTTCATTCCAATTCCAAAGAAAGGCAATGCTAAAGAATGCTCAAACTACTGCACAATTGCACTCATCTCACATGCTAGTAAAGTAATGCTCAAAATTCTCCAAGCCAGGCTTCAGCAATACGTGAACCGTGAACTCCCTGATGTTCAAGCTGGTTTTAGAAAAGGCAGAGGAACCAGAGAGCAAATTGCCAACATCCGCTGGATCATGGAAAAAGCAAGAGAGTTCCAGAAAAACATCTATTTCTGCTTTATTGACTATGCCAAAGCCTTTGACTGTGTGGATCACAATAAACTGTGGAAAATCCTGAAAGAAATGGGAATACCAGACCACCTGACCTGCCTCTTGAGAAATCTGTATGCAGGTCAGGAAGCAACAGTTAGAACTGGACATGGAACAAGAGACTGTTTCCAAATAGGAAAAGGAGTCCGTCACGGCTGTATATTGTCACCCTGCTTATTTAACTTCTATGTAGAGTACATCATGAGAAACGCTGGACTGGAAGAAACACAAGCTGGAATCAAGATTGTTGGGAGAAATATCAATAACCTCAGATATGCAGATGACACCCCCCTTATGGCAGAAAGTGAAGAGAAGCTAAAAAGCCTCTTGATGAAAGTGAAAGAGGAGAGCGAAAAAGTTGGCTTAAAGCTCAACATTCAGAAAACGAAGATCATGGCATCCGGTCCCATCACTTCATGGGAATACGTGAAACAGTGGAAACAGTGTCAGACTTTATTTTTTGGGGCTCCAAAATCACTGCAGATGTTGATTGCAGCCATGAAATTAAAAGACGCTTACTCCTTGGAAGAAAAGTTGTGACCAACCTAGATAGTATATTCAAAAGCAGAGACATTACTTTGCTGACTAAGGTCCATCTATTCAAGGCTATTGTTTTTCCTGTGGTCATATATGGATGTGAGAGTTGGACTGTGAAGAAGGCTGAGCACCGAAGAGTTGATGCTTTTGAAGTGTGGTGTTGTAGAAGGCTCTTAAGAGTTCCTTGGACTGCAAGGAGATCAACCCTGGGATTTCTTTGGAAGGAATGATGGTAAAGCTGAAACTCCAGTACTTTGGCCACCTCATGCGAAGAGTTGACTCATTGGAAAAGACTCTGATGCTGGGAGAGATTGGGGGCAGGAGGAGAAAGGGAAGACAGAGGATGAGATGGCTGGATGGCATCACAGACTCGATGGACGTGAGTCTGAGTGAACTCTGGGAGATGATGATGGACAGGGAGGCCTGGTGTGCTGTGATTCATGGGGTCGCAAAGAGTTGGACACATCTGAGTGACTGAACTGAACTGAACTGAACTGACTAGACAGACCTTTCTTGGCAAAGTAGTCTCTGCTTTTTAATATGCTATCTAGGTTGGTCATAACTTTTTTTTCCAAGGAGTAAGCGTCTTTTAATTTCATGGCTGCAGTCACCATCTGCAGTGATTTTGGAGCCCAAAAAAATAAAGTCTGACACTTTCCACTGTTTCCCCATCTATTTCCCATGAAGTGATGGGACCGGATGCCATGATCTTTGTTTTCTGAATGTTGAGCTTTAAGCCAACTTTTTCACTCTCCTCTTTCACTTTCATCAAGAGGCTTTTTAGCTCCTCTTCACTTTCTGCCATAAGGGTGGTGTCATCTGCGTATCTGAGGTTATTGATATTTCTCCCAGCAATTTTGATTCCAGCTTGTGCTACTTCCAGCCCAGAGTTTCTCATGATATACTCTGCATATAAGTTAAATAAGCAGGTGACAATATACAGTCTTGACATACTCCTTTTCCTATTTGGAACCAGTCTGTTTTTCCATGTCCAGTTCTAACTGTTGCTTCCTGACCTGCATACAGTTTTCTCAAGAGGCAGTTCAGGTGGTCTGGTATTCCCATCTCTTGGATTTTCCACAGTTTATTGTAATCCACACAGTCAAAGGCTTTGGCATAGTCAATAAAGCAGAAATAGATGTTTTTCTGGAACTCTCTTGCTTTTTCCATGATTCAGTAGATTATGGCAATTTTATCTCTGGTTCCTCTGCCTTTTCTAATACTAGCGTGAACATCTGAAAGTTCACGGTTCACATATTGCTGAAGCCTGGCTTGGAGAATTTTGAGCATTACTTTACTAGCATGTGAGATGAGTGCAGTTGTGCGGTAGTTTGAGCATTCTTTGGCATTGCCTTTCTTTGGGATTGGAATGAAAACTGACCCTTTCCAGTCCTGTGGCCACTGCTGAGGTTTCCAAATTTTCTGGCATATTGAGTGCAGCACTTCCACAGCATCATCTTTCAGGATTTGCAATAGCTCCACTGGAATTCCAGCACCTCCAGTAGCTTTGTTCATAGTGATGCTTTCTAAGGCCCACTTGACTTCACATTCCAGAATGTCTGGCTCTAGGTGAGTGATCACACCATCGTGATTATCTGGGTCGTGAAGATCTTTTTTGTTCAGTTGTTCTGTGTATCCTTGCCACCTCTTCTTAATATCTTCTGCTTCTTTTAGGTCCATACCATTTCTGTCCTTTATTGAGCCCATCTTTGCATGAAATGTTCCCTGGGTATCTCTGATTTTCTTGAAGAGATCTCTAGTCTTTCCCATTCTGTTGTTTTCCTCTATTTCTTTGCATTGATCGCTGAAGAAGGCTTTCTTATCTCTCCTTGCTATTCTTTGTAACTCTGAATTCAGATGCTTACATCTTTCCTTTTCCCCTTTGCTAACAGATTAGCCAGAAGGCTTCCAGGAACGAGAAACTTCCTCAAGCAGGATACATTATTGTTATATAATCCTTAGTCAGTTCAGTCAGTTCAGTCACTCAGTTGTGGAATTTTCAGTTTGGGAAGATGAAGTTCTGGAAATAAATGATGGTAATGGTTAAATAACAGTGTAAAATGTACTTAATACCACTGAAATATACACTAAATATGGTTAAGATGGTAAAATCTTATTTATGCTTTCAGTTCATTTCAGTTCAGTTGCTCAGTCGTGTCCGACTCTTTGCGACCCCATGAATTACAGCACGCCAGGCCTCCCTGTCCATCACCAACTCCCAGAATTCACTCAAACTCACGTTCATCGAGTCGGTGATGCCATCCAGCCATCTCATCCTCTGTCGTCTCCTTGTCCTCCTTCCCCCAATCCCTCCCAGCATCAGAGTCTTTTCCAGTAAGTCAACTCTTTGCATGAGGTGGCCAAAGTACTGGAGTTTCAGCTTTAGCATCATTCCTTCCAAAGAACACCCAGAACTGATATCCTTTGGAATGGACTGGTTGGATCTCTTTGCAGTCCATGGGACTCTCAAGAGTCTTCTCCAACAAGAGTCTTCTAATCCTTAGTACAGAGTTTAAACTGAGTTGTTTGCTGTGTAATCATCAGTTCCAGGCTTAAAAATAAAAACGTTTTATGTGACTAGGACAAAGGAATGTAGAGGGAGGAAAAAGAAACAAACAACCTTTGTCCTTTCCTCCTCCTTGAGAATTCTAGAACCCTCTCTCCTCGGGGACCCTGGGACTTCTTATCAAGCTGCCTAGGAATTGACTCTCTCAATCTGATGGAGGGAGAGGAGGCAGCCTTAATTTGGAGGACTCCAAGATAGTTTTTTCTCCCTTAACTCTTTCAGTAATCAAATATCCCTTTTATGATCTACCTATACTTCCTTCTTGTTTAGCATCTGATAGTCCATCACTTCATCACTAGTGAGTCATATTGACTCACCAAAAGCAAGTATTAACAATTCTGAATCTTTGTATCTTTGGGTCTACCACAATAAGGAGCAGATACTCACTGAAAATTTATTGACTAGAAAATCAGCCTACTTTCTGATCTCTCTACTTAAAATCATTATTAAAGCAGATCATAATCTTGATAATGGGAACTCTACCGTTTATATCACTCTCCTGTCCAAATATTTTTGGGGATCTCTGTTATCTAAATACTACAATTCAAAATCCTCGGCCTGGTATCTTGCATACTCTGTTGTTTGTCTCACTGTGTGACTTCATTTTCTATTCCTCCAAAGTACCTACCCTTATATTTTAGTCAACTAATTTATCATCTGTATATATGTTATACTCTTCAATATGCATAGATTTGCACAAGCCATTTCAGAAGTCTGAGACGTCCTAATTTCCATCTTTGTGTTTCCAAATCCCACCAACCATTTAAAGTCTCCCTCAAATAATACTTTCTATCCAGGCAGGGAGTTGGTGATGGACAGGGAAGCCTGGAGTGCTGCAGTTCATGGGGTCACAAAGAGTTGAACATGACTGAGTAACCGAACTGAACTGAACTGATCCAGGCATAGTTACATATCCTGACCCCTCCTGCACCGGTTCTTTATCTGCACCTTCATCAGAGCACTTATTCCTAATTTCCATTATTGTTCTGCATGTTACTAACTCACCCAATTTCCCCAAGAGTACAGGTCTTTCATTTTCTTTATTCCTGGGTATTTTCTTCTTTTTAATGCTATTTTAAACAGGATCATTTTCTTGCTTTCTCTTTCTGTGAGTTTGTTATTAGTGTGTAGAAGAGCAACAGATTTCTATATTAATCTTATATCCTACAACTTTACTGAATTCATTTATTAAATCTAGCATTTTTGACAGAGACTTTAGCATTCTCTATATAGAGTGCCAGGTTTCCCCAGTGGCTCAGTAGCAAAAGAATCTGCCTGCAGTACAGGAGATGTAGGTGACATGGGTTCAGTCCCTTGGTCAGGAAGATGCCTTGGAGGAGGACATGGCAATCCACTCCCGTATTCTTGTTGGGAAAATCCCAAGGAGAGAGGAGCCTGGCAGGCTACAGTCGATGGGGTCACAAAGAGTTGGACATGACTAATGTGACAGAGCACATATAAAGTTTCATGTCATCTGCAAAAAATGATCGTTTTACTTCTTTCCTTTCAATTTGGATGCCTTTTGTTTTTTTTTCTTTTCTGATTGCTGTGGCTAGGACTTTCAATACTGGGTTGAATGTAAGTAGCAAGACTAGGCATCCTTGTCTTATTCTTGATTTTAAAGGAAAATCTTTTAGCTTTTCACTGTTGAGTTTAACATTAGCTGTTGGTTTGTAATAAATGGTGTTTATTATGTCGAGATGTGTTTCCTCCATATCATCTTTGTTGAGATTTTATCATGAATGGATGTTGGATTTTGTCAAATTCTTTTTCTGCCTGTATTGTGATAATTGTATGATTTTTATTCTTCCTTTTGTTAATATGGTATATCACGTGATTGATTTCTGGATACTGAACCATACTTGCATTCCTGGAATAAATCCCACTTAAACATGATGTATGATCCTTTTTACATATTGTTAAATTCAGTTTGCTAATATTTTGTTAGGATTTTTTGTATCTACAATTAGTTGATAAATTAGTAGATAAATTAGTTGACTAAAATGTAAGGGTAGGTACTTTGGAGGAATAGAAAATGAAGTCACACAGTGAAACAAGCAACAGAGTGTGCAAGATATCAGGCCGAGGATTTTGAATTGTAGTATTTAGATAACAGAGATACCCAAAAATATTTGAACAGGAGAGTGATATAAACGGTAGAGTTCCCATCAGAGATATTGACCTGCAATATTCTTTCTCTTTCTTTTTGTTACTGTTTCTATCTGGTTTTGTTATTAGAATGATAGTGGCCTTATAGAATGAGTTTGAGAGTATTTCATCCTCTTCGATTTTTGAAGTAGTTTGAGAAGAATAAATATTAGTTTTTCTTTATATGTTTGATGGAATTTCCCCTGTGAAGCTGTCCAATCCTGTACTTTGCCTTGCTAAGAGTTCTCTTTATTATGTATTCACTTTTAGCGCTAGTGATTGGTCTATTCAGATTGTCTTTCTTCTTGATTTAGTCTTGGAATGTTGTATGTTTCTAGAAATTTGTCCATTTCTCCTAGGTTGTCCAATTTGTTCATACTATTCTCTTATGATTTTTATATGTCTGTAATATCAATTGTCATTTCTTTTCTTTAATTTATTATTTTGTTTGTTTAAGGCCTCTCTCTCTTTCTCTTGATGAACCTGACTAATGTCTCATATTTTATTTATCTTTTCAAAACATCAGCTCTTAGTTTCATTGATATTAAGAAAAATTTTTTGTCTCTATTTCATCTCTTTTATTAGCTTATTATTTTTCTCCTGGTGAATTTGAGCTTTTATTTTCTTCTTTTTCTAATTCCTTTATATAGTAATTTAGGTTGAGATTTTTCTTGTTTCTTAGTATAGAATTGTATTGCTCTAAACTTCCCTCTTACAACTCCTTTGGCTGAATCCCGTAGATTTTTCAAAGTTGTGTTTTCATTTTCATTAGTTTCACAATATTTTCTGATTTCTTCTTTAATTCCTTCATTGAGCTATTGGCTTTTTAGTAGCGTGTTGTTTATTCCCTGTTTTTGTTTTCACACTTTTCTTCCTATAATTGATTTCTAGTTTCATATTGTTGTGGTCTGAAAAAAGGCTCGATGTAGTAATTTCTATCCTCTTAAATTTGTTGAGACTTGTTTTGTGGCCTACCGTGTGATCTAACCTCAAGAGCATTATGTGTATACTTAAAGAATGTGTATTCCACTGTTTCTGAATAAAATGTCCTGTAGATTTCTATTAATTTCAATTGATATATTTGGACATTTAAAACCACTGTTGCCTTATTGATTTTTATATGTGAATGATCTGTCCATTGATGTAAGTAAAGTGCTAAAATTATCTATGATTATTGTATTATTGTCAGTTTCTACCTTTATGTCCTTTAATGTGTGCTTTATATATTTAAGCGCCCCTATACTAGATGCATATATGTTAATGAGTGTTATATCCTCTTCTTGTATTGGTCCCTTTATCGTTATATTATATCCTTCCTTGTCTGTTCTTACAGACTTTGTTTTAACGTCTGTTTTGTCTGATATGTATAATGCTGCCCCCACATTCTTGTCTTGTTCATTTGCATGAAACATCTTTTTCCATCCTCTCATTTTTAGTCCATTTGTGTCTTTAGCTCTGGTAAATCTCTTGTAAGCAGCATATAAATGAATGTCGATTTCTAATCCAATCAGCCCCCCTGTGTCTTTTGAATGGAGCACTAGTCACATTAACATTTGAAGTAATTGTTGATGAGTATGTGCTTCTTTCTAGTCTGTTACCTGTTTTCTGGTTGTTTGTATAAATCTTATCTTTTTTTTTTTTTTCCTTTTTCTTCTTCTTTTAGTTTCTTCCCTTGAGGTTTGATGATTTTCTTTAGTGCTATGCTTGTGTTCCTTTTGCTCTAGTTTTTGTGTTATCTGTTATAGTTTTTGATTTGTGGTTTCCATGAAGTTCATGTATATTACCCTATATCTGCTTGTTTTAAATTGATAGTCATTGAAGTTCTTCTCTGTTCAGTGGCTACACCAACCTTTGGGGTGTAGCCCAATTTGGGTCAAAATTGGTTCCCAGAATGCTAGAGCAGAAGCCCTGAAGGTTGGGTCTGATCTGTTTTTGTTAACCTCTCCCTCTTAACATTGGCACTCTCAAACCAGAAGGCAGTAGCAGTGGAGTAAGAAGGGCTAGAGAAAGTGCTTGGTGTGAGTCTAGGTCTAGGCTATGTATCCCCAGCCCTAGTCAAAGTCTTGGACTGCCACTAATGCTTCTGTAAAGTGCCAGTAATGGCTTCTACTGCCTTTCTCAGATGCCATTCCAGGTCTGAGCTAGTTCCATCCATCACAGCTGAATTCTCCCTCCAGCTTCTGTCAGCTGCATCTCATCCTAATGTGAAGCTGTGTCATGAAGCTCCTGGGGCCAGACTGGGCACTCAATTCAGACTGGGGCATGTGCTGGGACAATCAAGGGAAACTGACCAGAATCCTGGACAGTTTTAATCTGGCTTCTTCACCATGTTTCAAAAGCTAACAAATGTGTGCATGTCCTTTTCCAGCAGAGTTTAGGTTTCTAACAGCTCTCTTTTTAGTCCCACTGATTTTCTAAGCAGCTAAAGAGACCTGTCTTCCTGATGTCAGACTCCAGAGCTGGGTGTCCAATATGTGACTCAACCACTCATGCCCAGGAAATATGTCTCTCCATGTAATCTCTCCATGCGATCCATGTTTTCTCCCAGCCTAATAACCT
This sequence comes from Redunca redunca, assembly GCA_006410935.1. Classification (NCBI taxonomy): domain Eukaryota; kingdom Metazoa; phylum Chordata; class Mammalia; order Artiodactyla; family Bovidae; genus Redunca; species Redunca redunca. The sequence goes on from SJYQ01001011.1 coordinate 356,914, forward strand.
CACATATGCAGTTGACATCACCCTTATGGCAGAAAGTGAAGAGGAATTAAAAAGCCTCTTGATGAAAGTAAAAGAGGAGAGTGAAAAAGTTGGCTTAAAGTTCAACATTCAGAAAACAAAGATCATGGCATCCAGTCTCATCACTTCATGGGAAATAGATGGAGAAACAGTGGAAACAGTGTCAGACTTTATTTCTGGGGGCTCCAAAATCACTGGAGATGGTGATTGCAGCCATGAAATTAAAAGACACTTATTCCTTGGAAGAAAAGTTGTGACCAACCTAGATAGCATATTCAAAAGCAGAGACATTACTGACTAAGGTCCGTCTAGTCAAGGCTATGGTTTTTCCAGTGGTCATGTATGGATATGAGAGTTGGACTGTGAAGAAGGCTGAGCACCGAAGAATTGATGCTTTTGAACTGTGGTGTTGGAGAAGACTCTTGAGAGTCCCTTGGATTGCAAGGAGATCCAACCAGTCCATTCTGAAGGAGATCAGTCCTGGGATTTCTTTGGAAAGAATGATGCTAAAGCTGAAATCCAAGTACTTTGGCCACCTGATGTGAAGAGTTGACTCATTGGCAAGGACTCTGATGCTGGGAGGGATTGGGGCCAGGAGGAGAAGGGGACGACCGAGGATGAGATGGCTGGATGGCATCACTGACTCAATGGACGCGAGTCTGAGTGAACTCTGGGAGTTGGTGATGGAGGGGGAGGCCTGGCGTGCTGCGATTCATGGGGTCTCAAAGAGTCGGACACAACTGAGCTACTGAACTGAACTGAACTGAATCACTTTTCATCCCTTCCTATTTGATTCTGTGTGTATCTTTCTTACAATTTGGTTGTATAAGAGTCTTTCTCCCACTCTCATTAGTTTTCAGTAAGAATTATTCCATGTGTAGATGCACCCTTGTTGTATTCCTGAGAGAAGATAAGCTCTATGTCCTCCTACTCTGCCATCTTGATCTCTCCCCTACAATGATATATTTTACACAATCAAAAGAAATTGTTGCTGCTGCTGCTGCTGCTAAGTCGCTTCAGTCGTGTCCGACTCTGTGCGACCCCAGAGATGGCAGTCCACCAGGCTCCCCCGACCCTGGGGTTCTCTAGGCAAGAACACTGGAGTGGGTTGCCATTTCCTTCTCCAGTGCATGAAAGTGAAAAGTGAAAATGAAGTTGCTCAGTTGTGGCAGACTGTTTGTGACTCCATGGACTGCAGTCTACCAGGCTCCTCCTCCGTCCATGGGATTTTCCAGGCAAGAGTACTGGAGTGGGTCGCCATTGCCTTCTCTGAAAGAAATAGTAAATACATTTAATTCCAAACTGCCTCCTCTATAGCTGATATTTAATTTAATTTTACTTGGGAGATTAAAAAGATCACAAAGTGAAGAAAGGAAGGAAGAAGGGGAGGGTGAGAAAAATGGAAGGAGGAAGGAGTTTTGTGAGGAAGTCTGTATTGCTAATTTATAGTAAACTACATTCCAGTGATAGTGGAAAACAATTGAGAATGTTAAATCATGATCCACTGTTCCCCAATTGTAAAATTTTAGGCCAGTTGTGGAAAATATAGAATATTTCTACAATTCCAACTTTATGGATGAAGAAAATGGGTCAGGGAACTTGATTGTACTTTAAACTCAGAAATGTCCCTTTTAATATCATGTTGAGTGAAGGAAAAATTTGTCTGCCATGAACAAGTTTTCTGACTCTTAACCTTAATTTTCTCACAAATGGAATAGGAAAAAAAGCCCTTTGGAGGATTTTTCAAATGCAGACATAGTTTACTTCTCAGGTGTTGTTAATGGGAATGTTGTAATGTAGATTTTCTTTTCTTTCTTTCTTTAAAAAAATATTCCTGAGAAGCAAATTAATGCAATACTTTAAAATGCAATACTATAAAAAAGGCCCCACTTTGGGCTTTCAGGGCTGGAATCAAAGTTTCTCGTAGGTGACTTACCATTATGTAGGGCAAAGGTTCAGCAATGTAAATCTTTCAGAGATTGAAATTTATTTTTATTTTCCCAGAGGTTTCTGAGAATTGGTCTGTTATTGCTCTTTGACTGTCTTCAGAGATGGTGTGACCTGGTGTGTGACCCTCAGCATATTAAAATTCTGAGACAATGAGTTTAAAAAAGAAAACTCCACAATTTATAGGCTGGTATTAAAAGACATAGGGTTGTAAATAAGATGATATTTTGAAAATAGAAGTAGAAGAAGAGACATTCTTAGAGGATATTATTAAGGTCCTCATTTTCCGTCGTGTACTCCTGTCCTGTATGCTTATCTGCCTGCTGCCTGGTGACCTTCATCCAAAGGCTATTTCTATTATAATATGATTGTGTTATTGCCCTGCTTAGAATTCCCCAGTAATTCACTTTGTCTTTAGGAAAAAAAATCTAAATTTTGTTTTATGTCTCATAGTGAGTTGTATGTGAGCCATTCCACTGTCCTTTTTGTCTTAAGCTGCAGTAACGTGAACTTCTTGTCCTTCCCTCAAATGTGACATTCTTTCCCACGCTTCCCAACAAGTTTCCCTTAGCTTTCTTCACTTTGGAAAAGCTCTTCTATTCCAAACTCCATCTAATCCCTCTTGTACTTTGTCCTTGTTATTATGAACTTTTAACAAGCCACGTCTTGTCCAGGCCTTGTACTAATACTTTCTCCTTTGTGAGGCCTTAACTACCCAGGTTGTCGTGGATGTTCCTTCTTATATACCTTTCTGTGGGAGGTTGAGTAGTGCCTCCCTCCCAGGATATCCAGGTCCTGATCCCTGGAATCTATGAATTTTACTTTATATGACAGATATGATTTTGCTGATTGATTAAGTTATTCTGTATCATCCAAGTGGAGGCAAAAGGAGAAGGCTATGTAGTGACAGATACAGAGACTGAAGTAATGTGCCTTAAAGATGGAGAAAGGGGTCATAAGTCAATGAATACAGGCAGCCACTAGGAGCTGGAAGAGGCAGGAAAATGAATTATTCCCTAGAGATTTTGTGTGAGTGCAGCCTTGCCAACCCTTTGATTTTAGGCCAGTGAAACCCATTTCAGACTTCTAGTCTCCAGAACTACAGAAAATAAATTTCTTATGTTTACACCACTAAGTTTGTTTCAGTTGCAATAGGAAAGTAATACATTTTCTCTGCACTATATATTCTTCCATTTTAGCAATTGTTTCATGATTAATAGCCATTTAGTTGCCCTGTGAATAAACCCTTTCTTTGCTGTAAATCTTGGCATCTCAGTGTTTGACTTGCTGTGTTAGGAAAAACGAACCTGGTTCCATAATATTAGCATTTGTGAGCATTTGTGCTCACTTGCTTCAGTGATGTCTGGCTCTTTGCAACTCCGTGGACTGTGACCCACCAGATTCTACTGTCTCTGGGATTTTCCCATTAAGAATACTGGAATGGGTTGCCATTTCCTTCCTTAGGATTTACCAACTATCTGACTTTATTCATTTGCTCTAAATTTCGACTCTCCTTCCAAATATACCTGCTTATTAGTCTCCAGAACCCTCCAGATCTTTCCATTGGGTTTTTTGGAGGGTGGGGGGATTTGTTTTTTGGACTTTTTTTTTTTTTTTTTTNTTTTTTTTTTTTTGCATTTTGGCCAGGTTAATGATTGTTCTTTGTGGGAAGATTAGTTCCTTAAAAGCTCACTCTTCAATATGAGGGATATTTTAATTTTATTTTCAGAAAAAAAAAGTAAATGTATTAAGTAACTGCTACTTAAGCTCTATATTATTTTACATGAACTTAAAGATGTCAAGCACAATTCATGATATATGATCTGCTTTCACAGGTATTAGGTTGCCTTTTGCTCTAGAAATTCAACAGTTTCTACATCTCTAATAATTCAGAACTCTGGATAGCAGTGTGCTTGCTTAAAGCTACTACTGTGTCTGTGTTAAAAGTGGGAAGGTTCTGTGATAATTTTGCAAATGGATGAAAATACCAGTGGGCTTACTTTGAACTCACCCTGGGTGTTAATTGCTCTGTATTTCTGAAGGCAGCAGGGGAGAGGGAAGTTGGCAAGAAAGAGTAAGAGCAGCCAACATTGCCTTCTCTTTTCTCTGTGCTATAGTGAAAAGGGGATGAAACATCACAGAAAGATGAAAATCTTTTGGTTTGCCCTGAATCAGGCCAGCAGGCTTGATGACTCAGGGAAGGCATTGATGGGTACAATGTTAGAAGAAGAAAGTAACAGCAAGGGCAGGTTATGAACATATTGTTCTGCCTGTAAAATAGCTACTTGCCTACTTGCCTGGTACAAAGAATGATTTATCCAGGCAAGAACGCCCTGTAGGGAAGTGGATCAAAGGAGAAAACCAACAAGCGAGATGAACTAGAGCAGGGCTTCTCAAACTTTAATATGTAAGCCAATTTCCTGGGGGACCATGTTCAACTGCAGGTTCAGACTCAAGAGTTCTGACTGGGCCTGAGATTCTGCATTTCTCACAAGCTCAGGGTGTTGCAGGTGCTGCTCTAAATAGCAGTGAGCCAGAGACTTTCCTATAGCAGCATTTTACCTAGAGCTGACCCTGGTGCCAGGTGAGAAGAATTAAATGATTTCATTTATTTTACCACCAGGAAAAATTCCATGGGGGAAAGCAAAAATATTTTTGCTTGGGTTGGTCAATTTTTGTGCATATTCAAAGTATGATGCTAATTTATTACGGGGAATAACACTTACGAAGCTCCCACTCATTCTGATTGCTGTGCAACAATACAGCTTGTTATGTGTTGTGAGGTGTCAACAGCTGTGTTATTGATGTTAATGCAATGTCCCTCACTAATCATTAGCATCAGCTACTATTTTAAACTTGAGACTATTTTACCCTGATATTCTTTTTGGTACATTTTGCACTGTACTTTAAATCTTTTTTTTTTTTTTTCTTTCCTGTGTATTAAGAAATGAGCGTCTATTCCCATTTGTAATTAA
>SJYQ01001011.1:361922-372310 GCA_006410935.1 Redunca redunca
AAACTTCTATCTGATCTTTGCCTTGTAGCTATATTCTGGGAAACACAAATTGAGATCGGTAGAAAGACAAAGGATTACCATGCCTTATTTGGGTATGAAAAGCAGTCTGGAGATCAAGGACACCAAAATGTTAAAGTGTTAGGCATTAGAGTATTATGATGGTTTGGTAGGACAATGGAAAATAATATTAGAGAAATAATTCCAGGGATATTTGATAAACATGATTGGCTAATCTTTAAAATGTGATGTCAAAAACAGTCTTGAAAATTTATCTGACATTCCTGCATTTAAATCAGCCCGATCTTAACACTGTCCAAGTACAACTCAATCAATTTGTCTTTAGTTCTACAGCATATTTTACCCTGAAAAATTACATGCAGATTGAGGATTTATACTTCTCATTCAACAAATATTCTGTTATTTCTACAATGCATTTTTTAAATTACTTTTTAAAACAAAATTTGGCCACATCCCATGGTGATAATTTTGCCCAATGTTGGCTAAGGTGGGTGTTTTGAGCAGGTTGATGGTAGGCTAGGCTAAGCTGTGATGTTCAGGCATTTTTGACAAGATATTTCAGCTTACAACTAATCGATTAGGATGCAACCCCATTATGAGTTGAGGGAGATCTGTGATTTAGTATGAATATCCTCTAAGAACAAGAACATTTCTGTACATAACCACAATACTATTAACACACCCAAGAAATTTAATATTAACTCAATGGGAAATGTAACTTTTAGCTTTCTCTACATTAAAAATGAGGTTGGAATGGATGTTTACTGGACCTACATACATTAGCTTTCATTTTTAAGTTCAAGAAATGCTTTCCCTTATATAAGGATTGACTTTGATGTCTAATACTGTCACTATCCAGTCAGTTCCCAAAGGTGAATTTTCTACTCAATTCCTTTCAAAATCGTTTTCCTTCTAGAAAGAAATTATCATAAATGTAGCAATTTATTCCTATGATGGCCTGAGAATAAACTCAGGGTAAGTTGAACTTGAAGTGCCTAGTCGGACTCTGACAGAACACATCTGTTTGGTGTTAGTAGCTGTGGCTTTGGTCTTGGAATTCTTTTTCAAACAGATAAACAGGTATAAAATGGTATGTTTTTGTTTACATGTTTGGTCTTAATGAAATCCACAAATAATAAGAATGGAAGTAAGTATACTCTATTTATTGCCTCTGTTAGTTCTGTAACTGATTCTGAAGCATAGTAATAAAATAAAAATTCAGAAAGAAAAACAAAATAATCTGTTTTCTTTTATAAATTTTTTAATTTATAAATTCAACTGAAATTCCTCTGTGAAACTGAGTTGCAGAGTCACAACCCAGAACCATAACTAACTACAACCTCTTTGATATTATTCGTGTCTAGAGAGAAGATGTTTAAAAACATATACATTTGCTTGTCAACCCACTTTAAGAGCAGTTTAAAGTGCAGGGAGAGAAATGCAGAGACTTTTGAAACAGAAAGAAGCAGCTTCCTGGGTTGATTTCCTCTTAATAACATTATCCAGAATAATGGAATTCTTTTGGAGATGTAATTACTGTTAAGTCAAACTTCCACATTTCAGTTTTTTAAATGACACTAGTGTTCCATACACCAAAGTACGAGCATTTCTGGAAAAGTTTAATGCCCACTACTCTTAGATATTTCTTTTGCTGCCCCAAACCTGGAACTTCCAATACAATAATGGAGAGACATTCATTTCATTCTTTTCTTGTAAGAATTTAGAATGAATCCAGATTAGACTTTTCACTGTTTTCATTTTCTTCCTAGAAAGTTAGAAATTCTGAGATAGAAATTTCAGAATTTAAAAATAATTAAAAATAAGCAAAGTGGTTCATGAGGAAATCAGTCCTCTTTGAGGGCTGAGGTATCATCTGTCATCTCCTTGTGCATTTTAGAAAATGTCTACTGATCATTGATAGTATTCTTTAATGAGTATGCATGATGAGCTAATAGATGATATTAGTGTTTACAAAAGATAAATTATTACATACGCCAAGATAAATTATTATGCTCATCTTCTCCTGTGAGAACTCCAAAATTAAGACTTGCTGCTAAACACACATCAACAGGAGAATGTTGGATTCCACCCAAAAAAGATGCTTCAAATCCAAGGGCAAAGGAGAAGCCCCAGCAAGATGGTAGGAAGGGCGAAACTGTGTTTAGAAACAAACCCCATACCCACCAGAGAAGCCCAAAGGAATCAAACAAAACTTGTGTGTACCAGGATGCAAAGAACCCACAGAGACTGATCCAGAACTGTGGTTGAGTGTCTCCTGTGGAGGTACAGGTCAGCGGTGGACTGCTGCAGGGACAGGGACTCTGGATACAGTAGACCTGCATATGATATAAGCCCTCTTGGAGGAAGTCACCAGGAATCCCACCACAGAGCCACCAGACTTACACAGGACTGGGAAACAGAGTGTGGGAGGGAAAAAACAAAAGCTGCAGTGCACCAGGACCCAGAAGAAAGGAGTACTGACCCCACAAGCGACTACCCAAACACGCCCATGAGTATCCGTCAGTCTCCGCTGCGAGCTTCAGTCGGCGCTGGCCTGCTTCAGGGTTGGGGACACTAAGTGCTCAGTGTGTGCATGGGACCCCTTGAAGGAGGCTGCCATTATCTCCATCACCTCCACCATAGTTTGGCCTCGGCCAAAGAAAAGGGAGGGAACAAGCCCCACCCATCAAGAGAAAATTGGATTGAGCATGGCCCCGCCCATCTGAACAAGACCCAGGTTCCCCCTCAGTCTCTCCCATCAGGAAGCTTCCATAAGCCTCTTATCCTTCTCCATCAGAGGGCAGACAGAAAGAAAACCACAGTCACAGGAAACTATCCGATCTGATCACATGGACCACAGCCTTGAACAACTCAATGAAACTAAGGGCCATGCCATGTAGGGCCACCCAAGATGGATGGGTCATGGTGAAGAGTTCTGACAAAATGTGGTCCACTGGAGAAGGGAATAGCAAACCACTTCAGTATTTTTGCCTTGAGAACCCGATGAACAGTATAAAAAGGCAAAAAGATAGGACATTGAAAGATGAACTCCCCAGGTCGGTAGGTGCCCAATNGAAAGTGAAGAGGAACTAAAGAGCCTCTTGAAAGTGAAAGAGGAGAGTGAATAAGTTGGCTTAAAGCTCAACTTTAGCCAGAAAACTTAGATCATGGCATCTGGTCCCATTACTTCATGGTAAATAGATGGGGAAACAGGGGAAAGAGTGAGAGGCTTTATATTTGGGGCTCCAAAATCACTGCAGATGGTGACTGCAATCATGAAATTAAAAGACACTTGCTCCTTGCAAGAAAATTATTGCTAAGCTAGACAACTTATTAAAAGGCAGAGACGTTACTTTGCCAACAAAGGTCCATCTAGTCGAAGCTATGGCTTTTCCAGTAGTCATGTATGGATGTGAGAGCTGGACTATAAAGAAGTCTGAGTGCCGAAGAGTTTATGCTTTTGAACTGTGGTGTTGGAGAAGACTCTTGAGAGTCTTGGACTGCAAGGAAGTCCAACCAGTCCATCCTAAAGGAAATCAGTCCTAAATATTCATTAGAAGAACTGATGCTGAAGCTGAAACTCCAATACTTTGGCCACCTGATGCTAAGAACTGACTCAATGGAAAAGATCCTGATGCTGGGAAAGAATGAAGGTGGGAGGAAAATGGGTCGATAGAGGATTAGATGATTGGTTACTCATTTTGAGTAAGCTCTGGGTATCTTTGAAGACAGGGAGGCCTGAAGTGCTGCAGTCCATGATTTCTCAAAGAGCTGGACACAACTGAGTGACTGAACTGACTGACTGAAGATACATTCAGACCTCAAGAAAAAATTAATTCAGGTTGAATACATAAGTCTAACAAAAAGGGAAGACATTTGCTCAAGGGCTTAAGGGCATTAATCACAACAGGAAATATGCATCTGCCTTTCTATATTTTGATTAGTTGGGAGATAGCATGATGCTTAAAAGATGATCTAAAGAAATTATAAGTATATTGTGGTAGACTTAGAAAGAAAAGTTAACCATTTAAAAAGATGATTTATGAACACATTTATGAGGAACTGCCATGTTTAAAGAGCTGTGTGAAGTATATCTCTGTAAAATAATGAAAAAAATTTCATTGACGGAGGAGCCTGGTAGGCTGCAGTCCATGGGGTCGCAGAGTCGGACAAAACTGAGCAAATTCACTAATGGGACCAGATGCCATGATCTAAGTTTTCTGGCTAAAGTTGAGCTTTAAGCCAACTTATTCACTCTCCTCTTTCACTTTCAAGAGGCTCTTTAGTTCCTCTTCACTTTCTGCCGTAAGTGTGATGTCATCTTCATATCTGAGGTTATTGATACTTCTCCTAGCAATCTTGATTCCCACTTATGCTTCATCCAGCCCAGAATATCTCATGATGTACTCTGCATTTAAGCTAAATAAGCAGGCTGACAATATACAGCCTTGATGTACTCCTTTCCCTATTTGCAACAAGGCTGTTCCATGTCCACTGCTAACTGTTGCTGCTATACCTGCAAAGAGATTTCTCAGGAGGCAGGTGAGGTGGTCTGGTATACCCATCTCTTGAAGACTTTTCCAGAGTTTCTTATGATCCACACAGTCAAAGGCTTTGGCGTAGTCAATAAAGCAGAAGTAGATGTGTCTCTGGAACTCTCTGGCTTTTTCAATGATCCAACTGATGTTGGCAATTTGATCTCTGGTTCCTCTGCCTTTTCTAAATCCAGCTTAAACACCTGGAAGTTCACGGTTCATGTACTGTTAAAGCCTGGCTTGGAGGTTTTTTGAGTATTACTTTGCTAGTACGTGAGTGCAATTGTGTGGTAGTTTGAGCATTCCTTGGCATTGCCTTTCTTTGGGATTGGAATGAAAACTGACCTTTTTCAGTCCTGTGGCCACTGCTGAGGTTTCCAAATTTGCTGGCATATTGAGTGTGACACTCTCACAGCATCATCTTTTAGGTTTTGAAATAGCTCAACTGGAATCCCATCACCTCCACTAGCTTTGTTGGTAGTGATGCTTCCTAAGGCCCACTTGACTTCACAATCAAGGATGTCTGGCTCCAGGTGAGTGATCACACCATTGCGGCTATCTGGATCATGAAGATCTTTTTTGTATAGTTCCTATGTGCATTTTTGCCAGCTGTTCTTAGTATCTTCTGCTTCTGTTAGGCCCATACCATTTCTGTCCTTTCCTGAGCCCATCTTTGCATGAAATGTTCCCTTGGTATCTCTAACTTTCTTGAAGAGATCTCTAGTCTTTCCCATTCTTTAGTTTCCCTCTATTTCTTTGCACTGATCACTGAGGAAGGCTTTCTTGTCTCTCCTTGCTATTCTTTGGAACTCTGCATTCAAATGGGTATATCTTTCCTTTTCTCCTTTGCCTTTTGCATCTCTTCTTTTCTCAGCTATTTGTAAAGCCTCCTCAGACAACCATTTTGACTTTTTGCATTTCTTTTTCTTGGGGACGGTCTTGATCACTGCCTCCTGTACAATGTCACGAACCTCTGTCCATAGATCTTCAGGCACTCTGTCTATCAGATCTAATCCCTTGAATCTATCTGTCACTTCCACTATATAACCAAAAGGGATTTGTTTTAGGTCATACCTGAATGGTCTAGTGGTTTTCCCTACTTTCTTCAATTTAAGTCTGAATTTGGCAATAAGTTCATGATCTGAGCTACTGTCAGCTCCCGGTCTTGTTTTTGCTGACTGTACAGAGCATCTCCATCTTTGGCTGCAAAGAACAGAATCAATCTGATTTCAGTGTTGCCCATCTGGTGATGTCCATGTAGAGTCTTCTCTTGTGTTGTTGGAAGAGGGTGTTTGCTATGACCAGCGCATTCTCTTGGCAAAACTCTGTTAGCCTTTGCCCTGCTTCATTTTGTATTCCTAGGCCAAATTTGCCTGTTACTCAAGGTATCTCTTGACTTCTTTGCCTTCCAGTCCCCTATAACGGAAAGGACATCCTTTCAGGTATTAGTTCTAGAAGGTCTTGTAGGTCTTCATAGAACCATTCAGCTGCAGCTTCTTCAGCATTCCAGGTTGGGGCATAGGCTTGCATTACTGTGATATTGAATTGTTTGCCTTGGAAATGAACAGAGATCATTCTGTCATTTTTGAGATTGCATCCAAGTACTGCATTTTGGACTCTTTTGTTGACTATGATGGCTACTCCATTTCTTCTAAGGGATTCGTGCCCACAGTAGTAGATATAACGGTCATCTGAGTTAAATTCACCCGTTCCAGTCCATTTCAGTTCGCTGATTCCTAAATGTCAATGTTCACTCTTGCCATCTCCTGTTTGACCACTTCCAATTTGCCTTGATTCATGGACCTGACATTCCAGGTTCCTACACAATATTGCTCTTTACAGCATTGGACTTTACTTCTATCACCAGTCACATCCACAGCTGGGTTTTGTTTTTGTTTGGCTCCGTCTCTTCATTCTTTCTCAAGTTTTTATTTCCCCCCTGATCTCCAGTAGTATATTGGGCACCTACCGACCTGGGGAGTTCATCTTTCAATGTCCTATCTTTTTGCCTTTTTATACTGTTCATCGGGTTCTCAAGGCAAAAATACTGAAGTGGTTTGCTATTCCCTTCTCCAGTGGACCACATTTTGTCAGAACTCTTCACCATGACCCATCCATCTTGGGTGGCCCTACATGGCATGGCCCTTAGTTTCATTGAGTTGTTCAAGGCTGTGGTCCATGTGATCAGATCGGATAGTTTCCTGTGACTGTGGTTTTCTTTCTGTCTGCCCTCTGATGGAGAAGGATAAGAGGCTTATGGAAGCTTCCTGATGGGAGAGACTGAGGGGGAACCTGGGTCTTGTTCAGATGGGCGGGGCCATGCTCAATCCAATTTTCTCTTGATGGGTGGGGCTTGTTCCCTCCCTTTTCTTTGGCCGAGGCCAAACTATGGTGGAGGTGATGGAGATAATGGCAGCCTCCTTCAAGGGGTCCCATGCACACACTGAGCACTTAGTGTCCCCAACCCTGAAGCAGGCCAGCGCCGACTGAAGCTCGCAGCGGAGACTGACGGATACTCATGGGCGTGTTTGGGTAGTCGCTTGTGGGGTCAGTACTCCTTTCTTCTGGGTCCTGGTGCACTGCAGCTTTTGTTTTTGCCCTCCCACACTCTGTTTCCCAGTCTTGTGTAAGTTCTGGTGGGTCTGTGGTGGGATTCCTGGTGACTTCCTCCAAGAGGGCTTATATCATATGCAGGTCTACTGCACCCAGAGCCCCTGCCCCTGCAGCAGTCCACTGTGACCCATACCTCCTCACGACACACCGAAACACAGTTCCGTCTCGGTCTTCATGGGGTCTCTAAGTCCTGGTGTGCACAAGGTACGTTTGAGCCCTCGAGCCTCCACTAGTTTTTAGGATGGAGATTATTCCTAGTGTATAGCATCCAATTCAAAGCCTTACATTGTTGAGAGAATGTAAGCCACCTGGTGAGTTCAGTTATGAAGAAATGCTGCAAAATCAATAAAAAAAGCAGGATTTTTCTAACCCAACATTTTTTCTGTCAACAAAAATATACAACTATATTATGGAAAATATGACATTTAGGGAGATTTCAGTAGAACTAAAGACTATATTCCACTTGATATATTCAAAGACAGTTTGTAGGTGACATGTTTAAACTTGCTTCTAAAGAGTATTAATTTGCTATTTCTTAAAGGGAACACCTGGGACCAAAAACTGAACTGAGGTCCACAGTTGGGTAAACAGCAGTCATTCACCCCAGCAAGGGTATTTCTGGTGAGAGCCGCCACCATTTCCTGCCAGTGCTGTTGTAACCACCCAGGAATATCTTTCAATTTATCTTCTCTAATTCTATCCTCCACATTCCCAACTGTCTTTAATTTTTATCAATTATGAGAAAAGGGATGCTTAGAGTATAATAATATGGAAATGTTTCTACTTTCCTCAGTATTGACACAGTGTTAGAGAAACCCCAGGAAATGTCTTGAGTACATTGCTTGGGAAGACCAGTCCAAATTTTATTTCAGTAATGGTGGGAAGAAGGGCAGACTAGAAATTTAGGTGAGTATGAAGGAAGAGTTGACAGTGATTCCCTTAGTTTGCTATATCTTAAAAGATAACATGCCTAAATAGATGCTCACTTCTTCACTGGGTTGTTTCTGTGATTTTTTTTTTCTGTATTTTGAATTAAATGTGTTTTTCTTATTCATTTTTACATGGAAACGCTTTATTTTATTGAGGTAATTCACATACCATGAAAGTCACAGTTTTAACCATTTTAAAGTGTACAGTTCAGTAATTTTTATTATATTCACAATGTTGTACAATTATTGCCACCACTTAATTCCAGAACATGTTCATCACCCTAAAAAGAAATCCTATATCCATTAAGCAGTCACTCTGCATCTGCACCTCACCCTAGCTGCTGGCAATCACTAATCTACTTTTGTGCTTCTGTTTATTTGAACCAGTGCAATCGTTGGGTCTTATGGTAACTCTGTATTTGACTTTTTCGAGGAAAGACCTGAATGTTTTCCACAGTGAATGTACCACTTTACTTTCTCATCAGCAACATAATTTATATTCTGACCAATACTTGCAATATTCTGGGTTTTTAAAAGTTGTTTGTTTAAAATATAATTATCTTTTGGGGGTGAAATAATATTTTGTTCTGGTCTTCATTTACATTTCTTCAGAAAATGAAGAGGAACTAAAAAGCCTCTTGATGAAAGTGAAAGAGGAGAGCGAAAAAGTTGGCTTAAAGCTCAACATTCAGAAAACGAAGCTCATGGCATCCGGTCGCATCACTTCATGGGAAATAGATGGGGAAACAGTGGAAACAGTGTCAGACTTTATTTTGGGGGGTTCTAAAATCACTGCAGATGGTGATTGCAACCATGAAATTAAAAGACGTTTACTCCTTGGAAGAAAAGTTATCACCAACCTAGATAGCATATTCAAAAGCAGAGACATTACTTTGCCGACTAAGGTCCGTCTAGTCAAGGCTATGGTTTTTCCTGTGGTCATGTATGGATGTGAGAGTTGGACTGTGAAGAAGGCTGAGTGCCGAAGAATTGATGCTTTTGAAGTGTGGTGTTGGAGAAGACTCTTGAGAGTCCCTTGCACTGCAAGGAGATCCAACCAATCCATTCTGAAGAAGATCAGCCCTGGGATTTCTTTGGAAGGAAGGATGCTAAAGCTGAAACCCCAGTACTTTGGCCACCTGATGTGAAGAGTTGACTCACTGGAAAAGACTCTGATGCTGGGAGGAATTGGGGGCAGGAGGAGAAGGGGACGACAGAGGATGAGATGGCTGGATGGCATCACTGACTCAATGGACGTGAGTCTGAGTGAACCCCGGGAATTGGTGATGGACAGGGAGGCCTGGCATGCTGCGATTCATGGGGTCGCAGAGTTGGACATGACTGATCGACTGAACTGAACTGAACTGAAATGACCAGTGGTTTTCAGGATCCTTTCAATGTGCTCATTGGCCGTTTATATGTATTCTTTGGTAAAATGTCTATTCAAGTCCTTTATCCATTCATTAAGTGTCATTTTGTTGTTGTATTGAAAGAGTTTTTTATATAGTGTGGGTACTAGAGCTTTCTCAGATAAAATGATTTGCAATGACTTTCTCCCATTCTATGGATTGTCTTTTCACTTTCTTAATAGTGTTTTTTGAAGCACACGATTTCTAAATTTTGACACAGTTCACTATATCTAACTTTTGGTCCTCGTGGTTTTAGTGTTATATTTAAGAAGCATTTAACTAAACTACAGGCAAAAAAGCCTGTACTGATGTTTCCTTATAAGGGTTTTATAGTGCTTACATTTGGTTCTTTGTTCAGTTTAGAGTTATTTATACATGGTATGAGATTAGGGAAAGTTCATTCTTTTGCATATGGATATTTCTTCATTCTAGCAGCATTTGTTAAAATGACTATTCTTTCCTTGGTAAATGGTCTTGGTAACCTTGTTGAAAATCATCTGATCACTGATGTATTGGTTTATTTCTGGATTCTTGATTGTATTCCTTTGATTATCATGTTTGTCTTTATTCTAGTACCATGATATTTTGATTACAATAGCTATGTATTAAGTTTTGAAATAGGAAACTGTGAATCCTGTACTTTATATTTTATTTTTCAAGATTCTTTGCCTATCATGTGCCATTGCAATTGTATATCCATTTTAGGATCAACTTATTCTTTTCTGGAAAAAAAATGTTAATTTTGTTAGAGAGTACATTGACTATGAAGATAAATTAGGGAGTATTGCCATATTAACAGTATTGAGTCTTCTAATCAGTGAACATAGTATTTCCATATTTAGGTCTTCCTCAGTTTCTATCTAACAGTATTTTTTAGTTTTCTA
>SJYQ01001011.1:372432-404195 GCA_006410935.1 Redunca redunca
TACAATTATTTTTGTATTTACCTTTATTCTGCAGCTTTGCTGAATTAGGATATTAGTTCTAAA
This sequence comes from Redunca redunca, assembly GCA_006410935.1. Taxonomy (NCBI): domain Eukaryota; kingdom Metazoa; phylum Chordata; class Mammalia; order Artiodactyla; family Bovidae; genus Redunca; species Redunca redunca. The sequence continues at coordinate 372,496 of SJYQ01001011.1, forward strand.
AGTTTTAAAAGTAGATTCTTTAGGTTTTTTATACAAAGATTATGCCATCTGCACAATTCCTAGTAGATATTTTATTTATAACCATCTTCATAGTACCTAGTTTTATTTCTTTCTCTCCAAACTTTTTATCTCTTTATCTTGCTTAACTTCCCTGGTGTGAACTTCTAATACAGTGTTGAAGAGATGAGAGTGGACATCCTTGTCTTGGTCCTGATCTTAAAGGAAAGCTTTTAGGTTTTCACTGTTAACTATGATATTGGATATAGGTTTATTTCATTTATGCTCTTTATCAGTTGAGAAAGTTTTCTTTTTTCCTAGTTTGTTCAATGTTTTTATCATGGAAGTATTGTATTTTGTCAAATGATTTCTCTATCGAGATGGTCATATGGGTTTTTTCCTCTTCATTCTATTAAAAGGTATATTATGTTGACTGGTATTGTATTTGACCTATTCTTGCATTGCTGAGGTAAATCTCACTTGGTCGTGGGGTTTAATTCTTTTAGTAAACTGAGGTATTTGATTTGCTGATGTTATGCTGATGATTTTCATGTGTATATTCATGAAAATTAGTGACCTGTAGTTTTCTTTCCTTATGCGGTCTCTGTCTTCTTTGGTAATAATGGCCTCATAGAATAAGTTAGGAGGTATTCCCTCCTCTTGTATATTTTGGAAGAATTTGGGGAGAATTACCATTAATTATTCTTTAAATGTTTGGTAAAATTCACCAGCGAAGACATTTTGTTCTGAGCTTTTATCAGAAGTTTTTTGATTAATAATTCATTTCTTTACTTTTTGTGGGTCCATTTAGATTTTCTTTTTTTCTTTTTCTTGAGTCACGTTAGTTGGGATTTTGAAAAATTTGTTCAATTCTTGCAGGTTATCTAGTTTGTTGATCATATAATACTAGCTCTGTATAATCCTTTAATTTCTGTAAGGACAAATATCCTTACTTTAATTCCTGATACTACTGACTTTAGTCTTTTCTCATTTTTATCTCAGTGAGTCCAGCTAAAGGTTTGTCAATTTTGTTGATCTTTTCAAAGAACTGATTTTGATTTTCTTTACTCTCTCTATTGCTTCTTTGATTCTCTATTCATCCCTGCTCTACAGTTTACTATTTCCTTCCTTCTCCTTAGTTTGGATTAAATTTATTGTTCTTTTTCTAGTTTTCTTAAGGTGGAAAGCTAAGTATTGACTAGAGATTTTTGTTCTTTTTTAACATAAATATTGAGAGCTATAAGCTCTTTGACCACTATTTAATCTACATTTCATAAATTTGGGTTTATTTTGTTGATATTCATTCAAAATATTTCTAGTTTTTCTTGCAATCTGTTTACCCCACTGAGTATTCAAGAGTTTGTCCCATTATATTGTTTAATATGCTATGTTGTTTAATATGCTATGTATGTATATTCCTCCCCCCCTTTTCTTTTGCTGTTGATTCCTAATTTTATTCTATCATAGTTAGAGAACATACTTTACATGATTACAATAGTTTTAAATTCATGGGATTCACTGTGTGGCCCAATGTGATCTATTCTTAATAATATTTTAATGGGAATACCAGACCACCTTACCTGCTTACTGAGAAATCTGTATTCAGGTCAAGAAGCAACAGTTAGAACCGGACATGGAACAATGGACTAGTTCCAAATTGGAAAAGGAGTACAACAAAGTTATATATTGTCACCCTGCTTATTTAGCTTATATGTAGAATACATCATGCAAAATGCCAGGCTGGATGAAACGCAAGCTGAAATCAAGATTGCCAGGAGAAATATCAATAACCTCAGCTAGGCAAATAACAAAACCCTTATGGCAGAAAGTGAAGAGGAACTAAAGAAAACGAAAGTGAAAGAGAAGAGTGAAAAAGCTGGCTTAAAACTCAACACTCAAAAAACAAAGACCACAGTATCTGGTCCCATCACTTCATGGCAAATAGAAGGGGAAACAATGGAAATAGTGACAAACATTATTTTGGGGGGGCTACGAAATCACTGTAGGTGGTGACTGCAGCCATGAAATTAAAAGATGCTTGCTCCTTGTAAGAAAGCACATGACAAACATAGACAGCATATTAAAAAGCAGAGATATTACTTTGCCAACAGTATAGCCAAAGCTATGGTTTTTGCAGTAGTCATGTATGGATGTGAGAGTTGGACCAGAAAGAAAGCTGAGCACCAAAGAATTGATGCTCTTCATCTTTGGTGTTGAAGAAGACTCTTGAGCGTCCTTTGGATTGCAAGGATTTCAAACCAGTCAACCCTAAAGGAAATGAGTCTTGAATATTCATTGGAAGGAATGATGCTGATCACCTGATGCTGAAGCTGAAGCTCCAATACTTTGGTCACCTGATGCAAAGAACTGACTCATTAGGAAAGACCCTGATGCTGGGAGGGCTTCCCTGGTGACTCAGCTGGTAAAGAATCCACCTGCAATGTGGGAGACCTGGGTTCAATAACTCAATTGGGAAGATCCCTTGGAGAAGGGAACAACTACCCATTCCAGTTTTCTGGCCTGGAGAATTCCATGGGCTATTCCATGGGGTCATAATGAGTTGGACACAACTATGATTTTCACTGATTCTGGGAAAGATTGAAGGCATGAGGAGAAGGGAATGACAGAAAATGAGATGGTTGGATGACATCACTGATTCAATAGACATGAGTTTGAGAAAGCTCCAGGAGTTGGTGATGGACAGGGAAACCTGGCATGCTGCAGTCCATGGGGTTGCAAATAGTCAGACATGACTGAGCAACTGAACTGAATGCACTTAAGAAGAATATGTACCTTGCTGTTGTGAGAAATGTTTTAGCTATGTTAAGTATAGGTGATACAAGTATAGGTGATATAATGTTGTTGAAGTCTTATATTTCTTTGCTAATCTTTGTCTAGTTTGTTCATTATTGAAACTGGGTTATTGAAATGTCCGATTGTAATTTTTGAACTGGCAATTTCTCCCTTCAGTTTGAACAGTTTTTGCTTTATATATTTTTGAGTCTGTTGTCATATTCATGTGTGTATCTTCTTGATGAATTAACTCTCTTATATAACTTTTGTCTGTCAGATCAATATTTGTCTTCAAGCCTGTTTTGTCTGATATTGGTACAGACACTTCAATTCTTTTTGTTATTGTTTGTATGGAATATTTTTTCAGCCCCTTTTCTTTCAAATAATGTATCTCTTGTATTAAAAGTGAGTCTCTTATAGACATTCTAGTTAGATCATGTGTTTTTTAAAAAATCGATTGATATGTTACCAGTTAATTGGAAATTATAAATATTTATTGTTAATTTATTTACTGATAATCACATGACTGTTAATGTGACTACTGATAAGGAAGGACTTATGTCTGATGTTTTACCCTTTGTTTTCTATGTATCTTATAGCTTTTTTGTTCCTCAGTTCTTCCATTCTTTCCTTCTTTGGATAGTTATTTGTATTATTTTAATTCACTTTAATATTTTTTGTTATATATTGTTATTTTTTAGGATTCTACTGATTACAATGAGGATGTTAATTTATAACTATCAACTCAGGTTAATATCAACTTAATTGTAATAGTATATATAAACTTTGCCCTAATATGGCCCTAAAGTGAAGTGAAGTCGCTCAGTCGTGTCTGACCCTTTGTGACCCCATGGACTGTAGCCTACCAGGCTCTGAGGAGTCTCTCAGTCCATGGAATTTTCCAGGCAAGAGTACTGGAGTGGGTTGCCAAGTTGTTATAGTCACAAATTACATTACTGAACTCATTAATATAGATTTAATATTGTTTTATGCAGTTTTTTAAAATCACATAGAAAAAAAGGAGTTATAAACAAAAATACATAATGATTTTATATATATTTCTGTAATTATTTTCCCAATATTCTTTATTTCATTTTGAATATTTGACTTACTGCCTATGTCCTTTCAAGTCTAAAGGATTCCCTTTAGCATTTCTTATAGGACAGGTCTACTAGCAACAAATTCTCAACTTTTGTTTATGTGAAAATGTATCAATTTGTTATTCATTTTTAAAGATATTTTCACTGGATATAGAATTTTTAGTTGACAGATTATTTTCTGTTTTCTTGTTATTATTTGAATATGCCATCCTACTGGCCTGTGTCCTCAATGGTTTCTGATGAGAAAGCAGTTGCTGGTCTTTTTACTTCTCCCTTGTACATGACAGTATGCTTCTCTCTTGCTGCTTCCAGGTTCTCTCTTCATCTTCATCTTTTGACATTAATAATGATGTGTCTTGGTGTGAATCTCTTTGAATATATCCTGCTTGGATGTTTTGAAGGTTCTAGAATGTATAGGTTAAAGGTTTTCATTCAATTTGAGAAGCATATGTCCATTATGCCTTCAAATATTCTCTCTCCCCCACCTTTTAATCCCCCCACCCTTTTTTTTGTCTCTTTGCTTCTCTGACCATATAATCTCAAAGACCTATCTTCAAATTCACTGATTCTTCCTTCTACTGTCTCAGTTCTACTGTAAAGCAACTTTAGTGAAATTTTTATTTTAGACAATATAGATATCAACTACATAGTTTCTATTTTTTCTTTTAAAATTTCTGTCTTTTTATTGATAGTCTTATCTAGTAAGACACATTTTCATGGTTTACTCTTATTCTTTGTCCATAGTATCCTTTAACTCTTGATTATATTTATTACAGTTGCTTTAAAGTGTTTTTCTAGTATGCAGTGTCTGGGCTTTCTCAGAGACAGTTTCTATTAACTACATTTGTTCCTATGCACGCAGCATAGTTTCTAGCACATTCTCTTCTTAATGCTGGCTTAAACAATGATAACTGTATAGAACTTGCACTGCTTTTGAACTGTGGTGTTGAAGACTCTTGAGAGTCCCTTGGACTGCAAGGAGATCCAACCAGTCCATTCTGAAGGAGATCAGCCCTGGGATTTCTTTGGAAGGAATGATGCTAAAGCTGAAACTCCAGTACTTTGGCTACCTCACGTGAAGAGTTGACTCATTGGAAAAGACTCTGATGCTGGGAGGGATTGGGGGCAGGAGGAGAAGGGGACGACAGAGGATGAGATGGCTGGATGGCATCACTGACTTGATGGACATGAGTCTGAGAGAATTTGGGGGGTTGGTGATGGACAGGGAGGCCTGGTGTGCTGCGATTCATGGGGTCTGAACTGAACTGAACTGAGGAGGTATTCACCTTGTAAAATGGCATGAGGATGAAGGAGGCTTTTTCTCTTATCCAATGTTCCCCCAACCAAACATACATATACTTTTACATTGTACACTTTCAGTACTGAAATGGCTGTAGAAAGATTAATGATAGGGGATAGAGTCTTCTGTTTGCCTATAAAACTAAATGAATGTATACCTGGTTTTGTTATTTGGCGTGGAGCACACAGTTAGGAGAGGTGAAATGACTTCTTACCCTATTTATTTTCTGTTTCATAAAACATTGCTTGTAAAGCTCTAAGTGTATTTTTCTTAATACAGCACCTAGAGCTGAGAAGCAGTTGCAAATTCCAAAGTTAAGTAATTGGTTTTCTTTGAGTCCTCATTTTTGGAAAGTGTGAATTTTCATCTTGTTCTGTTTCTTCATAGGTATTTTAGTGATAAATTGAAGAAGCTTCAGCAGTAGTTCCCAGCCAGATGCACTTTAAGCTGGAAGGAGAGAGTGCGTTCTTTGTATTCACACCTGTCCTGCAGCCAAAGTGTGGTATCATATTCCTTTGGATTTTATTTAGAAAAAAATTTTTTTTTTCTCCCAGCAGGACCAATCCTCACTCAAAATCTTTAAAGTTGATGGACTGTAAAGTGATCAGATTTACTTGACACTGAAAACACAAAGCCTTTGGGTTTCATTATTTGTGCTGAATTTAATGAGCCATATGAGAAAAATAAAATTAGTACCTCATCATCATGGGATGTTTAACATAAAAACAATTAGCAGTACAGGGAGATGTTCAAGCTAAGCTAATCTGAGATCCTAGCAAAATTAAGGGTTAGTTTTGTTGTTCATTGTGCTTCTCAGGGGTTGTGGACCAAAATTTCTATATGGTTAGGTCCTGGCTTTAGATCAAAACATAGGGCATAAGCAATTAGAGAGACAAATGCTCTGTGTATGTCCTCTTATGTTGACCACATCAAATGCATTTTCCTCTTCGGTTCTGATTCTCTTTTATAAACTTTTAAAAGAGCAAGGTTTGCAATTAAGTAAATGAGTCACCAAGTGAAAAATACTTCATCAGCATAGCACATCTGTAGCACAAATGTGGTAAATGAGCAAAAGTCACAAAGACTGCTGACAGGGACCAGTTATTTCACTTCCATCAGAAAGGATATTAGCTTTTTTAAAACAGAGTTAAGAAGAGGAAGCTTTAAACACACACACATGCATGTACACGTATGAGTTACCATTGGTTTCATTTATCTCTGCTCTGAATTCATGTTACTTAAAACAGAAGCTTGAAGTCTAATCATTTAGTCAGATTAAACTTCTATCTAGGGGTCATCTGAAAGCACACCTATGGGCAACCTTATTCTAAAACTGAATATTTATTAGAAGTACTGTAATAAGAAATATGTTCGTGGCAGTGGTTAAACTAGAAATAGAGAAATAGATTGACTTGAAATGACCTTATTTTATTTAAGCCTGTGATGTTGCTTTATTTTACAAAAATATATTCCTTTATTTGGCTTGATAGCCTTCATTTATATGGCTCATCCTACTTGATTGCCCCCTGTACTTCTATACCAAAATTGAATTACCTCCCCTGACTTTACTCTCTATATCAGTTATGTCCAAAAGAACTTTCTGTTGTTATAGAAATGTTCTATATCTGCACTGTTTAATAAGGTAGACAATAACTGCACATGCCTATTGAGCACTTGAAATGTGGTTAGTGCAACTAAAGAATAGAAATTTTAATTTTAGTTTAGTTTAATTAATTGAATTAAAAATTTAAATAGCCTCATGTGGCTGGTAGCTATTATATTGGACAACATAGCTCTAGTTCCTTACTATTTAAAATTTTGTCCCTATACCAGTAGCATTTCCTAGGAACTTTTAGCTATTCAGAATCTTGGACTCCAGCCTAGACATAGTGAATTTGAATCTTCAGTTTAACAATACTCCATGTAATTTGCAAATTGAGAAATTCTGCTTTAGGCAATTACTCATCCTTCAGAATTCAAGTCAAAAGTCATTCTTTTAGGTAGCCAAGACCAATTTGTAAGCAGTAGACATAGTGATGAGGATCCACAGTACTTTTAGGGGCCTTTGAAAATGTTTAAATTTATTTTGTTTATTTTTTTTCCTTTTTTTAAATTTTATTTTTACTTTATTTTACTTTACAATACTGTATTGGTTTTGTCATACATTGACATGAATTCGCCACGGGTGTACATGAGTTCCCAATCCTGAACCCCCCTCCCCATTCCCACCCCATATCATCTTTCTGGATCATCCCTGTGCATCAGCCCCAAGCATCCTGTATCCTGTATCGAACATAGACTGGCGATTCGTTTCTTACATGATAGTATACATGTTTCAGTGCCATTCTCCCAAATCATCCCCCCTCTCCCTCTCTCTCAGAGTCCAAAAGTCCGTTCTGTACATCTGTGTCTCTTTTGCTGTCAGAAGAAAATTGTGAACATTCAGGTCAAAGGAATGAAATTATATTAACATATTCATATTTATACAAATACAGTCATAAGCTGTCGTACATATATTATATATATATTCTAATATGTAAAAGAAATATGTTGGCTGCAGCAAAAGGTAAAAAGAATCAGTTAGATATGTATGTATAATTGTATCATAAATCAATATTTTATTGATTTGGTTTCAGTGTCCCCATTAGAATGTAAGCTCCATGAAGGCAGGGTGCACTGAATAAATACCTGTGGAGTGGAGGAATAGAACTGAGAATATTGAACAAGGTCCATTGTTTAGATGTAGGATCACAGTCTGAACAGGTGCTTGTTATTGCTGTTGTACTGTATTCTCTTTGTTCTTCTTTTTAAACACATCTTCCTTATCAAATACCAACAAAACTCTCCCTCTGTGGTCTCAGTTCATTGACTTACATTCTAACCTTGCTTTCCTTCCTCTAGCCCTTTAGCATTTTTGCTTAGGTCCTTTGCCTTGCTCTTTCAACCTCACAGGTCCCTGCCACTTGCCCTTCTTTGGTGTAGCATTATGAAATCTTTGAGTAAAAAAATATTTTACTCTTTAAAAGTAAAATAGATACTTTTGCCCTGGAGAAGGAAATAGCAACCCACTCCAGTATTCTTGCCTGGAGAATCCTGTGGGTGGAGAAATCTGGTAGGCTGCTGTCCATAGGGTCACACGGAGTCGGACACAACTGAAGTGACTTAGCAGCAGCAGGTACTTTTGGGGTGGTGGTGGTAGAAAAAGGTGGTTGGAGGAGGAGGTGAAAAGGGAGAAAACTGACTTGGCAGCTGCAGGGTTTACTTTGGTGGGCAGGGTGAAGGAAGGCATTTTTGTGAACATAACACTCTCATGTTTATACTTACTATTTCATCAAAGAAGAGTTGTGTTTTCAAGATGTCTACAACCTAACAGCAACTAAAAGTTATATGAATAAAAAAATAACAATACTTAAAAAACTGATAATTTTCTATTAGTCTACTTAGCTGTATGTTTTAGTTATCTGTTGCTGTATAGCAAATTACCCCAAAATCTAACAGCTGAAAAGAACAAAAATTTATTATCTCACAGTTTTTGTGAAGCAGAGATCTAGCTGTGTCTTACGTTGTTATTGGCAGGATTCAGTTCCTCACAGGCTACTGGACTGAGTTCCTTGACTCCTGGGTGTTTCCAAGAGCAGCTCATGGCAGCTGGCTCCCTTTGGAGCACATGAGTCATAGAGTCAGGGAGAGTGTGCAAGATAAAAGCCCCATCTTTTCGAATCTAGTCTCCTGAATGACACCTCTTACTCTCACATTATTCTATTTGTTAGAAACAAGCCACAAGATGTAGCCCTAAGTTTAGGGTAGGGGATTATACTAGAGATGAGGATCATATAATGAGAGCCATCTTAGAAGATACTAACCAAACTGTAGTTGCCACTCAGTAAGTACATTTGGAACAAATAAGTATATTGAGAGAGGCAGAGATAGAGGGTAGGTATATTGAGTGAAGGAAAGTCTCTTGAGAGAAGATACTTCAGTTGGACTTAACTGGTGAGTAAAATTAGATTATGTAGAAGTAAATAAAGTATGTTTATAATAAAGAATTAGCACCAATGAGAATCTGGAGGAAAGAATGCAAGAGACAGGAAGACTGTTAGATCGCCTATTTCTTTAGAAGTGTCACTATATGTACACCATAAAGACTTTTATTATATGTTAAAGTAATGAAGTTTTGTTCTTGGTCAGTGGTGTCTGGTCATCTTGGGCAGCTATTAAAAATAAATGAGATATTAAATAAGAGATTTTTATTTCTCACTGTTCCAGAAGCTGGTAAGTCTGAGGTCAGGGTGCCAGCATGGGTCAGGTTCTGATGAGGATCCTTTTCCTGGCTTAAAGACAACTGGCTCCTTGTTGTACCCTCACACAGGGGAGAGAGGGAGGAAGAGAGAGAGTGAGCGCTCTCTGGTCTCCTCCTATAAGGACACCAATTCCATCATGAGGACTTCATCTAAACCTAATTATCCACCAAAGACTCCACTTTCTAATCCCTTGGGGATTAGGGCTTCATCATATGACTTTTGGGAGGATATATTCAGTCCCCAAATTGTCCTTGTTCAGAATTTGTGCAAAAAAAAAAAAAAAAACCAAACAAAAACCAAAAACAAAAACAAAAAAACCTTGAGTTCATTAAGAGTTAAACTACAGTTAAGAGGTTCTCCTAATCCAAAGATTTTTAAAGGCAGGGTTGATTGTGTTCATTTAGTCAGCTTCCTCCAATTTTGAAAACCACCCATACTCACCCTTTATCTCTTTCTCTCCTGCTTTGGTTAACATACTTGCCTTATAGCCATCAAACTTTTCAAACCAGGCTGAAAGTATTCACAAATTGGATTGCTTTAGATAGAAGTCCAAAAGTAAAAGGCGCAAGTGATTCATGGTGACAAAAGGTTTTGAGCTGAACAATAAATAATAGGATTAAGTAGCAAGGATAGTTTTGGTTTTGGTTTCCAACCAGAAGAAACTTCTTCCTAGAAGATGGCTTAAGCCTGGAAGAAAACACTAAGCATTAGGCTTATACTCGGAAGTAAAAAAGGAACAAAATCTTAAGAGTGGTTTTCACATCTCTTTGTCTTTCCCTCTTGTCAGTGACAGTATGGGTGCAATAAAAGAAGAGGTATATTTATCTAAGTGGAAACAAATGTATCTGTAGTAAAGAAATCTAAAGTATATGCATTTGATTAAAAATAAAATAATGTACATTGATTCCTTGCAAAAATTATTCAATGTGGTATGTATCAAGTGAGTTCCTGAATTAAATATAAATGTTTCAAAATCTATGGCTATATTTTAAGTTGCTTGTCTTTGGATGATAGAGAGGAAGAATAATTGAGAATAATAATTAAGAATTGTTTTATCTTTGCCATTTATAACATTTTTTAAAAAAATCGTTCACTTTTATTTAAAATTCTTGGCAAATTTCAAAGTAGTACTTTGACTTGTCTATTAATACAATATGGAAAGGTCTGAAATTTTAACTTTTAATAATGTTTTGACATTTTTGTTCATTTTACTATTCAATCTATTGCTTTAATACCATCGAAAATGGGGAGAGAACTCTAAGAATATTAAATGACTGCAAAGGAAAGGCATTCTTAAATGATCTGTTGTCATAAGCTGTAAAAATAACATTTCCTTAAAGGTGCATTGTTAGCACTGTGTGTGTTGGTGTCTGTAGGGGCACGTAGGGACGTGGGTGTGGAGATTATGAGGTTGTAGATGACAGTGGGATGGAGGAGGGTTGTTCTAATGCTAATCTTCAGTGTTATCCTGAATGAGGGTTTATCTTCTTTCCTCCCTCCTTCTCTTCCCCTTTTTCCCCTCTTTCCCTTCCTTCCTTTCTTAAATGAAGAACTCAGTTTTCTATAAATTTGAGAACAAGACATAGATAAATGTGGAATTGGAATGCATGCATGATTTAGGAGAATCCTAAAGTCCATCTAGAGTCTGCTTCCAGGCCTTTCTAAAAAAGCATTATTTTTTACATGTAGAGGCCCTATGCAATATCTATAATGTATAAAATATTAAGCATAGGTAAAATCGATGTACTACATTTTTCTATTTTGACTAGTTATAGTGATTCGAGGGCAGAAAGACTCAGAGGCAGCTTTCTGTATCTTGTACAAAAATGGCCAATAATAGCTGGTCAGTCCTTCCCACATACTGTTTTCTTATGTTAGATCTAGAGATCTATTTGGTGTGCTCTCTTTTTTTTCTCCAATGCTCTTAGCTACATTTCTTCTCTTAATGAACCATTTGAAATTCTGGAGTCAATCAGTATAAGAATCATAATCAATTCATACCAAGACATCTATTAAAAGCATTGTATGACTTGATGTCATCTTTACACACTTTGTGTGTTTCATCTTGCCTCCACTTCTTCTACTTTCATCATTATCCTTTATTAAGCCAATGAAGTACCATGTTGGGGCTACCCCAAATGTAATTATTAATATTATCTCCTACATATACACATCTAAATTCACAAAAGCTCAATATGCATTTGACAAGCTATTGAATACTAAAATACTAAACACAAATGTGCTTTAACACCTATGCATGTGGACTGCTGCTGCAGTAAATAAAAGTTTCTTGTAGTGAAGGTATTTATCCTATTTGATAAATCAGTTAAATCATTTCAAATGTTGAATTTGAAATATTGATTTTTCCCAATCCTATATGCCTTTTCTTGGTAGTTTGAACATGACCCTCTGATTCCTTAGGCTCGTGACACAATGCCACATTAAATATCTTTCTAACTGAAAATTTGACTTTTAGTCACATTCAGGCTTATTTTTGTGCATTATACCTGTCAGAGTATTCTGGCAGTTGTTCCTTTGGGATTTGGATGTGTTTGATGATCTGCACAATCAGATATTTAAAATATCTGATAGCAAAAAGTAAAAGTAAAAGCAGCTCAGTTGTGTCCAATGCTTTGTGACCCATGTACTATACAGTCCATGGAATTCTCTAGGCCAGAATACTGGAGTGGGTAGCCTTTCTTTTCTCCAGGGGATCTTCCCAACCCAGGGACTGAATCCAGGTCTCCTGCATTGCAGGCAGATTCTTTGCCAGCTGAGCCACAAAGGAAGCCCAAGAATACTGAAGTGGGTAGCCTATCCCTTCTCCAGGGGAGCTTCCTGACCCAGGAATTGAACCAGAGTCTCCTGCATTGTGAGTGGATTCTTTATCAACTGAGCTATCAGAGAAGCCCAACAAGAAGTAAGACACGAGCCAATTGGAACAGACACCTGAAGGAACCCTGGGGCTGGATGCTGGAGCCCCTCTACTGGCCCAAGGTATAACCCTTTAGCTAAAGGAGGATTCTTGGATGTATCTAAAGCTGCTATATCATGGCAGCCAAGGCAATGGTAGAGGATGACAATCAGGATCAGGATGGCAGATTTAACCAACTGGAATGAGGTAGTTCAATATCAGTGTGTACCTGCTGAGTTTCAGCCTTGGTTTTTTGTCTATTCAGGGGCCAGTAGAAAAGATAATAACTGTTTAGGTGTTTAGAATTGTGTGTTAAAGTAGCTAATGCTCATCTACCTATATACTCTTTGCTAAGTCGCTTCAGTCGTGTCCGACTCTGTGCGACCCTATAGTGGGTTGCCATTTCCTTCTCCAATGCATGAAAGTGAAAAGTGAAAGTGAAGTTGCTCAGTCGTGTCCCACTCTTAGCGACCCCCTGGACTGTAGCATATCAGGCTCCTCCGTCCATGGGATTTTCCAGGCAAGAGTACTGGAGTGGGGTGCCATTGACTTCTCTGATACACTCTTTAGGTTTGCACAATTGCATTTGAAATTAAACAGTTACTAAGAGGACAGGTTCTAGTTGGAGCAGAATTCACTCTTTGGTTCTAAGAGAATTAACGTGTTGCCTTAAAGGTAAGGTTCTGTGTGACATGAACACACAGACTTACCTTCAGAAATCAGATAGGAGTTGAGGGGGCTTTGCCTAACTGACCCATCTTCCTGAGTCCAAGTGATAAATAGGAATGAATTCTGCATGGGGAATGGGGAGAGTGGAGGGAAGAACATTTCAGAAAGAGGGAGCATTTTGTGAAAAGGCACAGAAAGGATAAACATTAAGCTATGCCAACTTTAGACAACTCTCAGTTCAGTTCAGTTCATTTCAGTCACTCAGTCATGTCCAACTCTTTGCGACCCCATGAATCGCAGCACGCCAGGCATCCCAGTCCATCACTAACTCCCGGAGATCACTCAGACTCACATACATCGAGTCAGTGATGCCATCCAGCCATCTCATCCTGTTGTCCCCTTCTTCTCCTGCCCCCAACCCCTCCCAGCATCAGAATCTTTTCCAATGAGTCAACTCTTCACATGAAGTGGCCAATGTACTGGAGTTTCAGCTTTAGCATCATTCCTTCCAAAGAAATCCCAAGGCTGATCTTCAGAATGCATTGGTCAAGCAGGTTAGAATTTCTGGAGCAGTGGGGATCAGCATGGTTTCAGGCAGGGTTTGTGAGACAAGGTGCAAAGGTATAAAGGACCTAGGTATAAAAAGGTCATAATGAGAAAAAAAAAGTTTATTCGTTCCAAGACAATAGTGATCAAAGGATATGGAGCAAAAAGTAGGAAATTTGCCTCAGTACAGAGGATAATGGCAAATCATTGTGGGCTTCCAAGTGGGGCTCAAAGGAGATGAGTTTCCCATATGGACAAAGACAGGAATTGCCTCTTTTCATTTGTAAAATCAGAACTTTCCACAATTTTTATTACAGGAAGTTTCCTATCAGTTCAGTTCAGTTCAATTGCTCAGTCGTGTCTGACTCTTTGTGACCCCATGGACTGCAGGCACGCCAGGCTTCCCTATCACCAACTTTCAGAGCTTGCTCAAACTTATGTCCATTGAGTCAGTGATGCCATCCAACCATCTTATCCTCTGTCATCCCCTAGAGGAGTTTCCTATAGAAGCTTTTTATAAGCACTGAATGGCCCTGGGGCAGTACTGGTGTTAAGCTTTATGGTTGAGTCAATTCATATTTATTGTTTAAAAAAAAAACAACAAAGGAATGAGTCTTTAGGCATGAAGTCATGATATTAGAGGCTCTCCCAGAGTCCTAAAAATATTTATTCGGTCACCTCTATCTGAGTCATAACTGAGGCCACTAATGACATGAAAATTTCCTTCCAGTGTGACTTTCTACTTCCAGCGAGGCTCAGTCAGAAGCCGCTAGCCCGTGGACTCGCAGCCCAGTGATCAGAACCCATTTGCAGCTGCAGCTCAGTGTGTATGCCACTGCAGGCATGAGATACAGAGGCCCACGTCACGATCAGACTAGCCAGGATTAATCCTCATCTCTCTAGCTTCCAGAATTAGCATCTCTGATGAAAATTTGGAGACCCTGAAGGGGAGGAAACATCCCCTGAGAAAGTTAAGTGTGAACCAATTAGCTTCCCAATGCAAACTTTACCAGAAATACTTCTTTCTTTCCTAAATGCTAGTAGGTTTGTGATGTGGGTTGTAAAAATGAGATAAGTATATTAATAGTTTACTTTTAACTATTTTGCAAACTTTTTAACTCTAATAATTATTTGCATCAATAGAATGAAGGAAAGTAGGATTTCATTAAGATGATCCTTTCACTGCAGCAAAGAAGGACTTAATCAGAATGGTCCTTTCATTGCAGTGCCTAATAAAATTTAGATTTCCTAATAAAATTATTAAAAATGATTGTATACAAAATACACCAAATATCAGTCCACATACCATACAATATATGTGAGCTGATATTCGACCCAACTTGGATGTATGACATATATTCTGTTTCCCTTTCATACCATTATCATGTTCCAGATACCTTTCTAAGAGCTGGTCTGATCTCTGTCTAACCTTTCTCACTTCCCATTTAATGGTTGAGAAAACTGAGGCAACGGAAGAGCACTTCTCCCGAAGAAATCAGTCAGTTCTAATGGATGTGGATTTAAGTTCTAAGTACTGACTTTTTTTACCATGCATTAGGGAAACTGGTTCAATCCACATAGGGTTCCCACAGGTATCTTTTGCCTCATCTAGTCTTTAATGATCTTCCATATATATAGTTCATGTCTCTGCAAACCCTTGGCCATATAGCCATTTGAACTTAATATGTACTGGCTCTGGCTACAGAGATCAAGACTCATGACCTTTTTTTTCATTCCAGATCATCTAAAGTTTCATCTGCTTGACAAACTTTTGAGGTATTTCTTTACTAAAGTGTTGTTATTGCAATACCGAGAAGTCATTCATTCATTTAACTTAATATGCTTTAGGCACAGTCTATGTTTATATGGGAACACTATACTAGGGAAAACACTATACTAGGGAAATAGTCATTAAATATGCTTGCAAGAAACTTCAATTCTAGTAGGGGCATACAAGTAATAAATAGTTACTAAGATGATGACAAGGGCTCTTGAACTCTTCATTATTTATACTCTCATCACTTAGCTTGGAAGGCTCCAAATGAAGAACCTGAAATATGAACTTGTGTATTGGCAATGAACCCAAGAAGTTAGAGTGAGGGACTGAAAAGAATAGAATAGGAAATGATAAGAAGTCAATATAAGCATGCTGAATCAAATTGATTGCCACAGTGAGCATCTGGAGTTCAATTTTGCCTGTATTTTCTAAGGTTATAGTATGTCTTTTAGGTTTTCCATTTAAGGATTAAAAGGGAAATGCAGGTATACATTGGCTTCTTCTCCTTGTTACTGTTCAATGAAGCTGTGGATGGAAGCAGAAGTGAGTCCAAAGTGAGGAGACAGGGCAAAAAAAGTGTTTAATATATCAAACTATATAGTTTGATATAGCTCAGCCCCATTCAACTTAAATCAAATGTGTTAATCTTTAAGATGGTTGCCTTTCCAATATCTGCTTGTTTGTTTTACTTCATTGATCCCTTGATGATAAGATAATTGAAGGGAGAAGTTGCATCTCATTTATCCTGGTATAGCTAGCACTTAGCATGGTGTTTGGGCTTTAGCGAATACTTATTTTATTTTTTACTGGGAAGCACACATCCAAATGCATTTCAGAAATCTTTTTGGTCTGCCTCTCTCATGAACAGGGGAGAGAAATAAAGACTAATCATGGGAAGGGACTTGGTTAAGTGCATTCATCCACTTGGTGAAAGAGGAAGGAATAACTCATCAGTATGGTGATTATAGCCATGAAATTAAAAGACACTTACCTCTTGGAAGGAAAGTTATGACCAACCTAGGTAGCATACTTTGCCAACAAAGGTCCTTCTAGTCAAGGCTATGGTTTTTCCAGTGGTCATGTATGGATGTGAGAGTTGGACTGTGAAGAAAGCTGAGCGCTGAAGAATTGATACTTTTGAACTGTGGTGTTGGAGAAGACTCTTGAGAGTACCTTGGACTGCAAGGAGATCCAACCAGTCCATCCTAAAGGAGATCAGTCCTGGGTGTTTATTGGAAGGACTGATGCTGAAGCTGAAACTCCATTTGTCTGGCCACTGATGTGAAGAACTGGCTCATTAGAAAAGACCCTTATGCTGAGAAAGATTGAAGGCAGAAGAAGAAGGGGATGACAGAGGATGAGATGGTTGGGTGGCATCACCAACTCAATGGACATGAGTCAGTAAATTCCGGGAGTTGGTGATGGACAGGGAGGCCTGTCATGCTGCAGTCCATGAGGTCACAAAGAGTTGGACATGACTAAGTGACTGAACTGGACTGAATGATATATAAATAACATATTCATATTATATATTGTTTCATTATAAGATGCAAACCTGAAGTCCAATCTACTGAAGAACATTTCCTGACCAACCAAATTAATTTAGAAAATTATCACATTTCCATGTGTTCCCACAACTTTACTCCATCCTTTTTTGTTATCCCCTGATAGGACTTGGGCTTCCCTGTGGGTCAGATAGTAAAGAATCTGTCTGCAGTGCAGGAGACCTGAGTCTGATCCCTGTGTTGGAAAGATTCCCCTAAAGGAGGGCATGACAACCAGCTACAATATTTTTGCTTGGAGAATGATAGAATGTAAATCCAAGTAAGGGTCGGAATGATTAAAGTTGTACACTGAAAAACAGTTTAAAGTTGTATTTTGTTTCATTATAAGATGCAATGAAAGAAAATTGAATTGAGGGAATGTTTCAGAAGAAGAAAATATAGACAAATGATTAAGAACAAAATGTCATTCTATAAAGCAATGTGGCAATTTTTAATCAAATTAGGTATTCTTATAAATCATGGCCCATAAATCCTACTCTTGAGTATGCAACTTACTTAGCCTCTTATAAAGATTCATAAGGGAAATGTGTGAAAACATTATATAGCATTGTTAGTGTGGTAATGGAGAGTTAGAGAAAACTCATTGTCTCTCAACAGAGGAATGGATAAATATATTGGTTTGAACATGAGTACAACTGCACTAAGAAGAGTGAAACTAGTATAAACAAGGTTGCTTAAATAAGGCAGAATTAATGTATCTACATCTGAGTTTCAGTTCAGTTCAGTCACTCAGTTGTGTCCGACTCTTTGCAACCCCATGGACTGCAACACACCAGGCTTCCCTATCCATCATCCAATCCTTGAGCTTGCTTAAACTCATGTCCATCGTGTCGGTGACACCATCCAACCATCTCATCCTCTGTCATCCCCTTCTCCTCCCACCTTCAATCTTTCTCAGCACTGGGGCCTTTTCCAATGAGTTAGCTCTTCTCATCAGTGGCCAAACTAATAGAGTTTCAGCTTCAGCATCAGTCCTTCCAATGAACACTCAGGACTGATTTCCTTTAGGATGGACTGGTTGGATCTCCTTGCAGTCCAAGGGACTCTCAAGAGTCTTCTCCAACATTAGAGTTCAAAAGCATCAATTCTTTGGCTCTCAGCTTTCTTCATAGTCCAATTCTCATATCCATACATGACTACTGGAAAAACCATAGCTTTGACTAGATAGACCTTTGTTGATAAAGTAATGTCTCTGTTTTTAAATATGCTGTCTAGGTTGGCCATAGCTTTTCTTCCAAGGAGCAAGTGTCTTTTAATTTCATGGCTGCAGTTACCATCTGCAGTGATTTTGGAGCCCCCAAAAATAAAGTCTCTCACTGTTTCTACTGTTTCCCCACCTATTTGCCATGAAGTGATGTGATCAGATGCCATGATCTTAGTTTTCTGAATTTGAGTTTTAAGCCAAGTTTTCCACCCTCTTCTTTCACTTTCTTCAAGAGGCTCCTTAGTTCATCTTCGCTTTCTGCCATAAAGGTGATGTTATCTGCATATTTGAGGTTTTGATATTTCTCCCAGCAATCTTGATTCCAGCTTGTGCTTCACTGTGCTTGTGCCCAGCATTTCTCATGATGTACTCTGCATGTAAGTTAAATGAGCAGGGTGACAATATACAGCCTTGATGTATTCCTTTCCCAATTTGGAACCAGTCTGTTGTTTCATGTCCAGTTCTCACCATTGCTTCTTGACCTGCATACCGATTTCTCAGGAGGCAGATCGGGTGGTCTGGTATTCCCATCTCTTGAAGAATTTTACACAACTTGTTGTGATCTATACAGTCAAAGGCTTTGGTGTAGTCAATAAAGCAAAATGTTTATTGCTTTGTAGATGTTTTTCTGGAACTCTCTTGCTTTTTCAATGATGCAGTGAATGTTGGCAATTTGATCTCTGTTTCCTCTGCCTTTTCTAAATCCAGCTTGAACATCTGGAAGTTCACAGATCACATACCATTGAAGCCTGGCTTGGAGAATTTTGAGCATTACTTTGCTAGCATATGAGATGAATGAGTTTCAGTAGTTCAAGGCTAAGATGGCATGTCTATGATCTCTGTGGTAAACATCCCTTCTATTTAGATAGTCTGCCATCCCAACACACTCCTCTGCCTTCCCAACACATACTTCTGCCTTGTGGTCTAAAATGATGCTCTGGCTTAAGACAGAGGGAAGGAGAGAAAGGAAGAGTGAAAGAGGTATCCCTTCTTTGTAGAAGGACAACCCAGGAGTTTGACACATTAATAACACTCATGTAACTATTCAGAACATAGTTCACTTGACCACATAACTTCAAGGAACTCTGGTAAGTGTGGTTTCTAGTTGGACAGTAATATTCTCAGCTGTCCATTATTACTAAAGACAGAAGGAGGAATGGATATCGGAGAGGAATGAACCCTCTATGGCATTGTGACTAAGATTATGATAAAAATATATTGTTTAAGTTTTAAGGTTTCTCCAAAAACTAGAAGTAGAATGACCATATGACCCAACAATTCCACTGCTGGGTACTTATCAAGAAGAAAGAAAGAAAACACTAATTCAGAAAGATACACATACTCCAGAGTTCATAGCAGCATTATTTAAAATTACCAAGAAACAGAAGCAACCTAGGTGTTCATCAACAAATAAATGGATTAAGAAGATGTGATATGTATATATACAAAGGAATATTTTTCAGCCATTTAAAAAGTGAAGTTTTGACATTTACAACCACATGAATAAACCTAAATGGTATTATTTAGTGAAAAAAGTCAGACAGATAAAGATGAATACTGTAGGATATCCCTTACACGTGAAATCTAAAAAATACAACAAACTAGTGAATATAATCCGAAAGAATCAGATTCACAGATATAGAGAGCAAACTAATGGTTACCCCGTAGAGAGAGGGAAGGGGGGAAGGGCAGTATTAGGGTAGGGTATCAAGAGGTACAAACTACTGTGTATAAAATAAACTATAAGGATACTTTGTATAGCACAGGGAATATAGCTATAAATATTTTATGGTAACTATAAATGAAGTATAACCTTTAAAAATTGTGAACACTTTGTTGTACATCTGAAATTTATATTGCACATCAATATTTCTCACTCAAAACATTTTTAAAAATTAATTGTTGTGTAAAATGTGGCAACAGAGTCAATGAACTATATGTATTCCAGAAACATGGATAATTCTTAAAAACAGAATGTGGAGTAAAGAGAGAGAGAGGCAGGGGGGAATGAGAATGGGCTAAGAAAGAATGCATTAATAAATAAGTATAAATATGTAAATAATTCCTGTAAACAAGTATGGGGCCTTGAAAGTACAAACAGTAATATTGTGCTAA
Source organism: Redunca redunca (assembly GCA_006410935.1). Lineage (NCBI taxonomy): Eukaryota > Metazoa > Chordata > Mammalia > Artiodactyla > Bovidae > Redunca > Redunca redunca. Next base: position 392,777 of record SJYQ01001011.1, read on the forward strand.
GAAATAAAGGTTTACCCAGCCAGATCTAAATACTAAATCTAGTTCTAGCCATATGGTCTATTGGAAATTACATAAATGCTGTAAGGCCTATTTTTTTTTTTTTTTCTGATCTGAAAATGATAGTTATAATACACTCATCTTACAAGGGTAGAATGAGCTTGTGTATTTAAAGCACTTATTACAGTGCTTGATACATAGTAAAATTCTGAGTAAAAAATAGGAGTTATTACTTTTTCTTTATTGCTGTTATTTTTAGAGAAATTGCATGAATGTGCGAGATCAGGACTTTGTTTAAAGTTGATTCTTCGTAAATGTTTGTTGGATACATAATAGAAGAATAGAGTATATTGATCACAACTACTAGAGAGGAATGACCTGGGAAGTGTTCAGTCATATACTAAATATTTATTAAATGTTTCTTGTGTGTCAGGACCCAAGGATACAAAGGCAAGTTAAAAACTAGTATGGATCATAACCAGTACAGGTGAAGGCAATTAGTAAAAAGAATCATACAAACACATGTAAGATTCCAGTTACTACAAATACAGTGAAAGAGAGAAGTATTCTGTGTTTGTATGGGTGTCTACTATATATGTACATGTGGGTATATATGGCTTCCCTATTGGCTCAGTTGGTAAAGAATCTGTCTGCCGTGAGCAGCTAAGTACACATCCGTACATACATATATCTTCCCTGGTGGCTCAGATGGTAAACGTCTGCCTGCAATTTGGGAGACCTGGGTTTGATCCCTGTGTTGGGAAGATCCCCTGGAGAAGGAAATGGCAACCCACTCCAGTACTCTTGCCTGGAAAATTCCATGGATGGAGGAGCCTGGTAGGCTACAGTCCATGGGGTTGCTGAGTCAGACACGACTGAACGACTTCACTTTCACTTTCATGCATTGGAGAAGGAAATGGCAACCCACTCCAGTGCTCTTGCCTGGAGAATCCCAGGGACAAGGGAGCCTCATGGGCTGCCGTCTATGGGGTCGCACAGAGTTAGACACGACTGAAGCGACTTAGCAGCAGTATATATATATACATACATATATGGGGATTTGATCTACTTAGTAGAGAAAAAAAAATATATATGTATATGGAGATTTGATCTACTTAGTAGAGAAAAAAGCCTTTCTGAGGAAGTGATACTTGAATTGACATAGATTAAGAATTAACTTGGGCTTCTCTGGTGGCTCAGATGGTAAAGAATCTGCCAGCAAGGCAGGAGACCCAGATTGGATCCCTGGGTCAGGAAGAACCCCTAAAATGAAAGGAAAGCACTTTCAAGAAAATAACAGCATAGGAAAAGTAGTTGTGACAGCCATGTTACGGACTATATAGTGGACAGAAGGAAAAGCAGTGGAGCTGGAGCAGAAGGGGAAACAGAACATGTGAGGAGGCACATGGGAGAATAGGTAGAAGTGAGATTATATACAGGACATGTGCTTTTCGAAGGGATTCTGTCTTTACCTCATAGAAAAGGGCACTGTGTTAGTTCCTATTGCTGCTGTAAAAAAATTACCACAAACCTAGTGGCTTAAATCAACATAAGTTTGTTCCTTTACAGTTCTGGAGATCAGAAGTTCAAGATTAATTTTCCTTGACTAAAGTCAAAGTGTTGGCAGATCTGTTTCTTTCCAGGGCTCTTAGGGAGAATCTCTTTCCTTGTATTATTAGATGCCAGTGGCCACCTGTATTCCTTGTCTTGTGTCCCTTTCTTCATCTTCAAGATGCATCTCTCCAGCCTCACTGAAATCTCTGCTTCTGCCATCACATCATCTTTTGCTGTGACCCTGAACACTCATGAATCTCTCTTACAAGGACCACTGTGATTACATCAAGTTCACCTAGATAATCCAGGATAATCTACCATTCTCAAGGTCCTTACTGAATGCACTACTTGCATTCATTTGAAAGTTCTTTTTGCCTTATAGGGCAACTTTCACAGCCTCTGATAACTGGAAGAACAACATAATTGAGGGCTGGTATTCAGCCAAGTACTGAAGACTCTATGTTTATTTAAACAGAAAAAAATGACATACTCAAATTTGTATCTTTAAAAAGTTGTCCTGGCTGCCTTGTGAAGGACAAATAGGAGGAGGACTGGATATATTGTGAACCAGTCGAGGGTAAATGCAGTGGTCCTGGTAAGGAAAGAAGGAAAGTAATTTCATCATGGAGCTATGAACTATAGCACCTTGCCTAAGGAGGGGATATGTGTATACTTATAGCTGATTCTCATCGTTTTACACCAGAAACCAACATAATGTTGTAAGGCAATTAAAAATAAATAAATAAATAAGGAAGTCTTAGATTGTTAGAATTAGCATGAATCTTAGAGAACACTGTCAGTATTGTGCTGGGCTAGTCTTGTACTTGTTTTCCAGAGCTCATATGTGCCTCTAATCTAACTCAACATTCAGTGATAAATTGATAGCTTGCAATCAACCATGGTGGGTCTATTTACGTCATAGAAGTTGGCAAACAATACAAATCAGAAATCCCCAAGCTCTCCCAGAACCCAATTGTTTATGTACCCTACAAACTGGACTAAGTGACCTCCTTGTTTTCTCAAAGTCCACTTTCAGTAACAGTGAGCTCACTGCTCTCTACCATGCTATTGACCAGTCCTGATTCTCATTCATTTTTCTGTAGAAACAGAAAAAAGATAGTAAAGGCCGATCTTTCAGAACAGGGTTGCTCCCTTCCACTTCAGTATTTTCTATGAGTTTCATAATAAACATGTAATATTTTGTCATTAGAACAAATTAAATGCAACTTTTCTTTTTAAATGTGTGTTTAAAAAAATACATGTGAATGAAGACACAATGGAAAGTGTATTTTACAATGTTGATTGCTAAGCTATGATCTACTCACTGTAAAAATGGATTCCTACCTGCAATTATGTATAAGTTAGTCTTGAGTTTTCCATGGAATTTGTTACAGATCTTTTTCTCTTGATTTGTTTAACCAAGATGATTTGAGTAATGTTGATAAAAATAATAACACATACTTAACAGCAGTAAACATTCAAAATTGTGAAATTATAGAACATAAAACATCATGAAAGAGTTGCAAAAGGAATTTTATGTCGGAGCTGTACGTGCTCTTGAGGCAATAGGTAGTAACTAAGGGTACGGTCTCTGGAGCAGGGCTTCCTGGGTTCAAATCCTGGCACTACTGCTAGTTTCCTCTGCTCTCTGGGAAAGAACTAAAGCTTTCTTGCCTCAATTTCTTCATTTCATTTGTGAAATGAGGATAATGATAGTTCCTCAGGGCATTAGATGTTTGTGAAATTTAAACTAGTTACTCCACACGGACCTCTCCAAAGAGTGCCTGCCACATATTAAGGCCCCAAGCAGTATCAGCTATTTGTTGATACTCAGCCACAAATATTCTCATTTATTTATTTCAATACAGATTTTCCTCTAAGAAAAGTAATTTAAATATTTACTATAATTATAGCCCTCTGCCACCGTCTTTCCCTGACTGATCTGTCCAACAGAGAAAACAAGTGATTTAATCAAGTAAAATTGATATAAAAAATTTCCCAAATATATTAGATATTTGGTTTTTTCATATTTGTATATTGAACTCCCGTCTATCTCCTTACGCTTCACTTATAATTTATGAGCACTCTTGCTAATCTGGCTATTAAATCCCCCCAAATGTTACTACTACAACTTAATTCAGGTATTTCTCCCCCTAGAAGTCCCCCCTCCCTGATAGAATACACACACCCATCACTCCTCTTTTCTTCTGGCAAGTTTTCTGAGGTGTGTACCAAGTTCTTGAAGAGCTGAATATCATCCTGCCTTGAGTTAAACAGGAGCCAGCTGGCACCATTTATCTCTTCAAATTACAAGAAAATGTGAGAAACAAGAGGGTGTCTATATGGGGTTGGGCAGAGCCCTAAAGGGCAGCCATGTGTGAAAGATTATATCGTGTCAATGAGCTTGAGAATTAGGTGTAATCCTGGAAGGTTCAGACTCGACGAGACTTATCTCAACATGGTTTCATGATCAGAGTTTCAGATTTTTTTTTTCTCTACACTATTTTAGTTACATCTTCAAAAGTTAGAAATTTCCATGAGAATGATAGTGGTGGGAGGAAAATAGTTTTCTTGCTTTTCTGCTAGAATCAATATAGTTTTTTTTGATGGCACCTCCAAATCCCTGGAGATATAAAATATTTAAGTTTTCTAATTATTCTTTGTTATTGTTGAATTCTGTCACATCATCTTTTTATGTAGGCTAAGTTTTATCCTGCATGACTTTGAAAAGAAACAAACATTCCTTTATAAGCATTTTATGTCCCATATGAGCTTAATATCAGTGAAAATTCATAAAGGATTTTTATTCTAGTCAAAATGTTATAATCTATTTGAAACCACATACAAAAAGATTAGCCAAGATGAATATATGCATGATATTTTTAGAAAGCAGAAAGAAGTAGAAATCTTTCTTAGCACTTCTTTTTGTGTATATGCCTTAGTGAAAGAAGAAATTACATAAGAAAAATCATACATTTTAAATCTGAATTATTAGAAAGGAAGCATAAAGTTTCTTCCTAGAATAGACATTTTTTCAAATATTCATTCTAGTTACTACATTTAAGAGCCATAAGAATACAAGAACAAGAAAATTCACTTTAAAATGTGCATAATTGTAGAATGTAGGGAAGCTGGTTGAAATGAGTATAACTTTGAGAAAGTTTTGCATATTGAGACTAAATGAAAGAAAACCTTGGAAATTATGACATTTACCTTACTGCATAAACAAAGAGATACTATATACTCCAATGACCAGGAATTAGTTTTTTCTTTGTTTGAAATACTATCTATTATTACTGAATTCTTTAAGAACCTGAATAAGGAAAATGTGCATGCATACTTTTTTTTAATAAGGCAGCAATCTTGTACTTGTACAGAAGACAATTTAACTTTGATATGGGCAGACACTAGAACTAATCTTTAGGTAGTTTGTAATTTCCTGTAAAAGCACAATATCCAGGGTCACAACCAACATCACTTTCTAGAAAGTAGATTTTTGGCAACAAGTATTTTTGTTCAAGTATGATAAAGCTATTTGGGGACATACTACAAAACTGAAAGTATACAGTGAGAGTGTATGTGTAACCTTGGGCTGCCTGATGCGGAGCGCTGACTCATTTGAAAAGACCCTGATGCTGGGAAAGATTGAGGGCAGGAGAAGAAGGGGGTGACAGAGGATGAGATGGTTGGATGGCATCACCGACTCAATGGACATGGGTTTGGGTGGACTCCGGGAGTTGATGATGGACAGGGAGGCCTGGCATGCTGCAGTTCATGGGGTCCAGAGTCAGACATGACTGAGCGACTGAACTGAACTGAACTGAAAAACATGAAGGAATGGGCAGCATTATTTTATAAATATTTACTGGGTGCTCATGTAATATAGCAGGCACTGGAGAGACAGAAACAATGAAGATGTGATTTTGTCCCCTGACATATTCATAAACAAGGGAAAGAGATCACAAATGTATTCCAATAGAATTAAAAAGAAATTCTCAGACAACCCAGTGGAGGGAATGATTTCTAAAAAGCTGTTTCAAGAAGTCTCCATAGAGGAGGTGATGTTCATGGCCAGGCATTCACAAAGAGTGCTCACAGTGACCAGGAGTGCTCCAGGTGGTTAGTTTTAAGACAACTGCTAGCAGAGGGCAACTCTAGGTAGAAAGATGTAGAAGGCTGATGCTTTCAGTGACTGGAGCATCGGTGTGGGGTAGAAGAGGATGCGATAAGTGGGGTTAGGGGAGAGATAAGGTCAGATTACAGAAAGGTAGGGCATTGGGAAGTTGCTTAAATACTTTTTAAGCAGAGAGATGGTTTGTTTAGAATTATGTTTCAGAAAGTCAGTTTAGTGTCTTTGTAGAAGGTGGAAGTAATGAGAGTGAAACTGGAGTTTGGAAGAGTGCTTTGGGAGTATTTTATTAATACAATCGTCCAACCAAGACTGCAGCAACAAAATTAAAAGACACTTGCTCCTTAGAAGAAAAGCTACGACAAACCTAGATAGTGTGTTAAAAAGCAGAGACATTACTTTGCCAACAAAGGTCCGTACAGTCAAAGCTATGGTTTTTCCAGTGGTCATGTATGGATGTGAGAGCTGGACCAGAAAGAAGGCTGAGCGCCAAAGAATTGATGCTTTTGAACTGGGGTGTTGGTGAAGACTCTTGAGAGTCTCTTGGACTGCAAGGACATCAAGCCAGTCAATCCTAAATTAAGTCAATTCTGAATATTTATTGAAAGGACTGATGCTGAAGCTCCAATAATTTGGCCACCTGATGTGAAGAGCTGACTCCTTAAAAAAGACCCTGAAGCTGGGAAAGACTGAAGGCAGGAGGAGAAGGGGACGAAAGAGCACAAAATGGTTGGACGGCACCACTGACTCAATGGATGTGAGTTTGAGCAAGCTCTGGGAGATGATGGAAGGACAGGGAAGCCTGGTGTGCTGCAGCCCATGGGGTTGCAAAGAGTCTTATATGACTGAGCGACTGAACAACAGCCAACCAGGAAGAAAGCTGTGTTGCATAGGCTCTGGACCCAGTCAGTTCAAACACTGATTTCTCCTTTGTTTGGGGAATCTCCAACAATTACCTAATTAATATATGCCTTAATTTCCTCATCTGTAGAATAAAAATGTAACAGTAGCTACTTTACAGAGTTGTTGTAATGATGGAATGATTTGATGCAATAAATATTGTAAAGTGAATAATAAAATAAAATTTAAAAAAAAAAACAAGAAAAAAGTAAAAACAGAAGAAAAGAAAATATTTAGGGGTGAGGGAGAGGTTATCTATAAGAGAGGTCTTCTTTTTTCTTACGTATAAGTTCATTCCATTTCACAGATAAACTTCTAGAAACAAAATATGTCTTATGATTTTATGGAGCATGTTCATATCTGGCTGTTAGATTTGCTGTGGCTGTCCCTTAAGATTGTAGTTTTAAATGAAGAGGGTTATATTCAGTATCATGGATGTCAGCTATATGCTGTATGTAAAAGGTAAAAACCAAATGTTTATACCTTTATTTGAGTTATAAAAAGAAATCAATTAAATCAGAGTAGTTCAATTGAGAACTGAATTGTGATAAAATTGTCAAAAAAGCAACTATTTTATTATTCAGGTATATTTTTAAATGTATTTAATGTCTTTGGCCCAGAAATGATAAAGGGTGTCTCAGAATTCAGGTTGCAAGATGTTCAGATCAAGAGCAGGAAAAAAAAAAACAAGATGTACCTTTGTTTCTGACTCTGAAAAGTCCTATATCAGAAATTAAATGAACAAAGCTACTCTCTAATAAAAATATATGTATATAATGCAGGATTGAATAAAACATCCTATGATGTTATACTTTGCAATACCTGTTATTTATCATTTAGGTAAATAAAATAATAGGGAGAGAGCAAAAGGAACAGATTCTAGAGATATTTAGAGATTAGGACTCATAGGGTTTTTGTGGCATTGTTGGATGGTGGTGAGAGACAGTCAAATTATTTTAAATGTTTAAATTCAGGAGAACAGTGGATGATAGGTGATGAAGGATGAGGACAAAAGGCATGGAAAGCATGCAGAGGAACAAAGACCTATTTTCACACAAATGCTTTTTTAATAAAAGTGATGGGAAATGCTTGCCACAGTTACCTGACATAATATGAAGGTATGGTGTGTGTGACTGATGAGGAAAGAGATCCAGTTTTAAGGAAGAGGAATTCATTTGTTAAGATCTCTCAGACCAAATCAGAGGAAGAATCAAGTAACAAAGTCTCTCACAAAAATATATAATTCCTCATTAAAATCAATGCTGTCTTTACTGCAGGGTGATGTGCAACTTCTAAGGAAAGAATATATAAAAATTAAGAAACTGGGAATTAAAACTTGACACTGGTTTTTGTTTTTTTTCTTCAGCATGGTAAAAAAAGGGCTAAAAAATTATTAACATATGACAAGGAGGATGGCAGCCAAAAGGCTCAGTTTGGGCAAATTTTTGTTGTAACAGGTCTGCTTTAGAGAAATAAAAGGTGTTAGACAAAGAGAAGGCAATGGCACCCCATTCCAGTACTCTTGCCTGGAAAATACCATGGATGGAGGCGCCTGGTGGGCTGCAGTCCATGGGGTCGCGAAGAGTCAGACATGACTGAGTGACTTCACTTTCTCTTTTCACTTTCATGCATTGGAGAAGGAAATGGCAACCCACTCCAGTGTTCTTGTCTGGAGAATCCCAGGGACCGGGTAGCCTGGTGGGCTGCCGTCTATGGGGTTGCACAGAGTCGGACACGACTGAAGCGACTTAGCAGCAGCAGCAGCAGATAAAGAGAGGTTTTTACCGATATTTACTCAGGTGAGTTTAGTGCTAATTTAAAACACAGGTCCTCTAAAGGATGTGCAAACCTTGTCATAGCTTCATTAGCAGTTAAAAAGGACTGAGTGAAAGCTAGAACAAAATAACACTTTCTTAAACACAAATAATCAATAAAGTAAAATGCCCAAGGTATCAGAGGAATAGTTAAGATGGCTATCTTTTACATACTGTGCTTATGTTAAATATGATGATGTGGAAAAAATTCACCAGAAAGTAATTACTTGGAGAAGGAAACTTCCTAATCTCAGAATAAGGTAGAGAAAAAGAAAAATCGATGAAATTGAGGGATTTGGGTTACAGTGATCATATTCTGCATCACTTGTTTCTTCAGAAGGGAGAAAGGAAGGGGGGAGGTGCCCTCTTTGAAATTAGAATAGTGTATAGGAGACCATAACAAGCCAACCCCATGCTATTCATTTTTTAAATTTGTGCCAATTCATAGACTCGGCACTCAGATGCACGTCATATTTTATTGTAGTCACGTCCAAATTCACAAAATGTGAGGCATTTTGTTTTTACAGTGCAATAGAACTTCTCTACCCCCAGTGTTGAATTTCTTGCTTAGTTTCAGAAAGAATTGGCTCAAGTCTCCTGAATGGCTGAAGATCTAAACAATAGTATCAAATTAGAAGCTGTTCTTAAAGCTTAAAGTCATGGGGTGTGTCTGAAAAAGCATTATTTTTTTTTATTCCCTTACTATTCCTTTACTGAAATACCATTGATCAATGCGTAAAATGGGAATTGGCTGTGTAAATTGCCTTGTTGCATGAAAGGATGCCTTACATGGTTGCTAGTTTCCTAACCCAGAAGGAGAATTCAATCTCTAGGATCAATGTAGCACCTCACACTTATTCCTCCCTCTGTCCCCCAACAGACATACTCCCTTCTTGCTGGTAAGCCTTCCTTGGGGGTTATAAAATGGATGAGATCTTTCTGAGATCTAAATATACAGAAATGCAATTTTAACATATTGTGTCATTAAGAAGTTTAGGAGCTTTTAGACAATCTGGAGGTAGTGGAAAATTAGATGCAGTGTTGCATTAGACATGTTTTTAGTATTTTCTTCTTTTTGTAAAAGCTGTAATTTTCAGAGTTTAGAACCAATTTAATGTCCCTGGAGTTACAGCTTTTTTGTATCCATTGTCCATTAGGTGAATTACTAAGCCAAGAATGGAATCCATTTATAATGTATAAAATACTGTGAAATGTCTTAAAAACAGTCTTTGCAGGGGGGTGAAAAAGCACTGGGAGTCCATTAAATTTGAAGACAGTGAGTTCTGAGGTTCTTATAATCATATAATGGTTTTTTGGTACTTTGATAATACGATGCATTAGATATTGGAAGATTTTTTTTAAAAGTTTGAATTCAATAAAAATTTATGTAAAACTAATGCAAAATGCATTATGTTTGACATTCCAGACAGCTTTCAAAACTGAGTGTATTGTTAAAAAAACTTTGATAATATTTATTATTTTTGACACAAATGAGTAAATAACCAATACAATTCTACTAAATGTCTTATCAAAGATGATGTCACTGTTACTAACATTTAATAAGCTTAGAATGCTTGGCTTTAAACATCTTTTTGTAACAGAAAAATTAATTGCTTTTTAATAGATTTTGGAAATGTATTAGAAACTCATTAATGTATTTATTATTGTTTACTTGCTCAGTCGTGGCTGACTGTGACCTCATGGACTCCAGTGTGTCAGGCTTCCCTGTCCTTCACTATCTCCTGGAGTTTGCTCAACTTTTAAGATATAAAATTATCCAATAAAGAAAATCTTAAAAATAGAAATAATTTGAAATTTACAATCCATATTTTATAGACTCATAAAAATGGACAATTCCATAGTTTCATATATTTCTGTTTATTATTTTATGATGAATTAAAAGAAATCTGTGATTATATAGCCTACTGACTATAGGAATTCTGAAAGAAAGCCTCAAACAAAGCAGTCATTTTTGTTTCTGTATTCTCTAATGTAGAGAAATGTGACATAGTTAATATAAGCTAATAATGGTTGCTATAAAAAGTACTTTTCCTGACTCTCATTGATATGGTTTTTTAACTGAAAATCTTATTACCCAAACCCTAATAATCTCCTGTGTGTGTCTACATACACATTCATATTTACTACTGTATTAGTTTCTTTGTTTTACATTTGTGTTTATTACTCTTTGGTTTTTTGTTTTGTCTTCAGCTGTATGTTACAGAAAACCCAACAGACATGGCTTAAGTAAACTCAAGCTTGTTTTTCTCACTTAAACAAAATCTCAAGGTAGAAAACCTAGAGTGGATATAATGGCACTATGATGTGATCATGGTCCCAGCTTCTTTCTATCCTCCTGATCAACATGTTTAACCTTTTAGGCAGCTGACAGCTACAACATCAAACCCAAGACAGAAAGGAGAGAGAAAAGGCACATGATGGTACCAGTCTCATCCACCCCTTTTCTTAAGAGAACAAATGTCTTTCCAGAAGCCCTAGGTTATGTTGTATATGTCAGAAAAATGTCAATTGGCTATATTTGACTATGGCTGGAAAGGTAAATTTATTTTCCAAACTCCAGGAAGTGTCAGAAGGCAGAGGTGGAAAAATATAGGGAGAGTGTTAGATTATTGATCAACAAATCAAGGTCTACCAAATTTCACCTATTTTTTTTCTTTTCTATTCTTTCTCATGTTTGCCAACCTATACATTAACAGTTTTATGTTAGACTGAAGTATATAAAACATCTAATGTCACTACATTGTTGATTTCTAAAAATGGCTATTTCATATGACTTAATCCAATAGTACTCTAAAAGCTATTGATAAAGACATCTCTCTTGTTACCAAATACTTAGAAAATAACCTATAATGCCTTAATGTCTAGCATTCTATAGTTCATTTTAATTTTCTGATATCTTTGAAAAATCCATGTTCGAGTCCATATCAGTAAGCAAATAACAAAGTTATTGAGTTTAAGGAAGTTCTAAATTGTTGTGTGTTTAGTTCTGAGACCATGCTGAATG
>SJYQ01001011.1:404204-435266 GCA_006410935.1 Redunca redunca
ATACGTAACCAACATGATAAACAAGACTAATACGTGACTTGATCAAAAGGCAGTGTAAAATTTTACTATCTCTTTAAACTTTATTCACTGGGAGTGAGATTTCCTTGTCCATACATGAAATGCAGGCTAATGATTCTTAGATATTAGATGCTCCTAATTACTCACATTAAGTCAAAAATGTCTCAGTTCAGACTCAGTTTGCATGTTCACACCCATAGACATTTTGAATTTCTCCTCTTCCCCATCTAGGCCTGCTTCAGACTAAAACAAAAATATGCCTGAGGGAGAGAGTCTGTCAGTGACTTCCCGCTGCATAATAAACCTAGTGACTTGAAACAATTAATTTGTTCACAAATTTATAGATCAGAAATTTGGATGAGGTTCAGTGACGTGGTTCTTTTATTGGTCTGAGCTGAAATCATTCATACTTCCTTCTTGAGCCACCAGTCAGCTGGTGGTTAGTAACTTCACATTCATATCTGTTTGCTGGCTAGGACACCCCAAAACATATATCTCATTCTCCAATAGGCTGGCCCAGGCTCATTCACAGGGTGGTGGTCACAGGATTGCCAAGACCTGCAAGAGAGGGCAAGCCCCAACGTGTAAATGATTTCAGCATCTTTCAGTTTTGGCCAAAGTGAATCAATCTAGAAAGTGTGGATAAATAGACCCCACCTTTTAAGGAAACAATTTGTAATATTACATTTCAAGCGGGTGGATTGTGGCCAATTTTGAAATCTACCACAAGAATGTGAACTTCTGTTCAATACTTTTTGCCCTCTCATGTAATCTCCATGTCTCTGGCTACTATTCACTTTCTGCTAGGATCAACAAAGGAGGAAAAAAGAGAGAAAAGGGAATGGGTGTTGACTCAGCTAGGTGGCTTCTGGCTTCCTGGACCTGGCAGATGCCTGAAGTTGACTCTTGAGTGGGACACAGTCATGGTTTCCTCAGTGGCTATTGTCACCAGAGATGTCTGTTATTCTTGACTTTTGCAAGATGCGCTTATTGTCGGAGTACTTGTTTGCAATTTCCCCCTTTGCCCCAGGCATCCCGTTTCAGACCTTCAACCTCTTGAATGAAACCCAAGACAACCTGATAACCTGCTCTCTCTCTCTGTACCATGTCTCCCATCTGGTCAATAGGACCATATCTTTGTCCTATCAATGTCCAAAACTGCAGGACAATCTCAACACAGAAACATCCTAGATGCACCATTAAAACAGTTCAGCAGGCTTTCCTTTGCCCTCTTAGTTTCCTGGGTGGGAGTCAGACCCGGGTTCTCAATCTACATTAGCTTTATTGGTCATAAGAACAGCATCAAATTTCTGTTTCTCCCATGTGAAAACATTTCAAAGTTTTCAGTGTATCCCTTCAAGCTTTGGGTTAGGCACTCTCATTCACTCACTCCTCAACCAAAGGAACTAGCAGGGACTTCCAGCTTAGAGAGTCTCTCTCCAAAGAAATCATCTCACCAGTCTGTTCTCTTTAATTTTTTTTCTGATCCTTGTTTACATCTTTGATCTGGCTGAGGGGTACAGGAGTCATGGAACAGATTACATTTGTAAATTCTGCATATGGTGTATGTATTGGCAGAGAATATTTATTCCCTTTGTAAATTCCACATATGGTATGTGTGTGTGTGTTGGGGGTGGTGGTGGATCATATTGGTATCTTAGTGAAAATTACTGGGGCAGGAAGGATTCCATCCTGATAGGAAGGGAGGGGGGAAACAGAAAAGGAAATCCACTTTTTTCAGTATCTTGCTTTAGAGCCTGTTCATCTTTATTTTGAAGATGTTGACTTCAGTGCACAGAGCAAACAAGGTGATTACACACATACACTTTATAGACTACCAACTGCAGTGCTGAACTCTTTATTTTATTTTCTAAGATGAGATATATCCTGACCTCTTTTTATGTGATACTAAAATCCCCAGAACCAACAACAACAACAAAAAGACTAGAAAATTCCTTCATTTGAACAGCTCAGGACTGCAGGATTTTGAAAGGAAGGGCTATTTAGGGATGCCCAACCATGCAGGCCGACCTAAGGAACAATTGCCTGGAAACTCATGTGAAGTTAAATTGGCAATCAGCTCTAGCATTTCTTATAGCCAAGCTGCCTATTGGGTAAATAATATGAATTTTTATAAAAACATTCATAAATGTAAATTCACACAAGAGACTGAAATGGCTCCTTAGGGTTAAATGAAATACATATTAACAACATTTATGAATAGTAAATAGCATGCACTTTTCAAATGTGTGCAATGTGTATTTACATAATAGCCTATAAGAGTTCCACTGTCAAGTAAATAATACTGTAGTTGCCCTTAAAAGTCTTTAATTACCTACAGTATTTGCAAAGTACACTGTAATGGATTTCTGGTTTGTGTTAGCACTTCACTCTCTTCTCAAATTCGTTCCTTTTCTTTTCTTCCCTGGTTTTAAACGCATATGTATTTATGAAAATAATTTTAAATTGGCATGGAAAGAAACCACCCATCTAGGTAGAATGGCCTTGAATGATTTCACTTGTGTGAGAAGGGAACTTTTAAAAGTGAAATGGCAATATCGTGCTGACGGTGTACCCATAAAGAACATCTTATAAATGAAAACAAGTAAACAAAACAGGGAGCCCCTGAGGTGTGATGGAGCAGTCAGCTGTGGGCAGACTATGCTTTGGTGAACAGGAGCCAGGGTTTCTGCCCTCTTCTGTGCCGTGTGGGACCTGGTAGCTCTCAGATCCCTTTCCTATTCTTCTCCTGTAGCATAGGGATTCATCCCCTGCAAACTCTGTTTCCTACTCCCTGTTATCAACTAGTTTCTGGCTCCTTTAGGGCAGTGGGAAGTACTGGCTAGAAATCAGAAAGATTTATTCCTTTTTCTCTCTGCTCCAGGCATATATCTGACAATGGTTGTGGCACCACACACTTTTGTCTGTCTGGCCTACCCCACGGGTTTCCCATGATTCCACGTCCAGAGTGGCTCAGGCTCCTGGGCTCCAGGTCCAATCCTCTCCAGTTCTCAAGGCAGTGACAACTTCCTGCAGTTGCAAATTTCTATGTTGCCTCATATTCTCTTAGCTGACCTATCAGTTCTTACCTCTAGTAACCAATAACCCAGCTTAAGTGGTCACTAGTGAATTACTTGGTATGATAAGCTTTGTTTTCTGAGATGGTCTCTGACTAATAAAGCTGCTATGTGAAATTTCTCTGAAGAAGTTGTCTAGGTGCAGTCAAAGATATAATTTTCCTCTATTCTATTCTCTATCTCTTGTGACTTCACATGAAATCTGTTAGAACCCACCTGATATCAGTACCTTTTTAGAAGGAAAGAGGAAATTTTAGATATTAAATTAGACAAAATAGATATAAGTCTAGGTGTTCAAAGCCAACTTCTTAAAAAGACAGTATTGCTTCAGAAAGCTCATTAATATCTCATTAATGCAAATGCAAAAAAAAAAATGTTGCATTAGACCAGTTTTGGTCTTGCCTTACTGCTTCGACATTTCTGACTTTCAGAGGTTCCCAACTATAAGATTTTTCTTCTTGCTTGTTTAGCAATGGAAGTCAAGTGAAAAGACGGTAAAGAAGATCTTGATAAAATCATTTTGTCTTGACTAGAGGGATTCAACTTTTGTTTTCTAACTGATTCCATGTGAATCACATGAAACATAGTTGTTGACAAATATGGATCTTTGGAACTTTTTCAGATTACTTCATCTGGCAAGAATCAGTCACCTGTTTTTTTACTGTGTTCCCATTCTCTCTCTGTCACCCTTCCCACCACCATGATCAATCACATTCTTGGCTTGGATTGAATGGATTCATGGATCTTACCCAACTCACACCTCTAGTCAGTTAATACTCTATAGCCCTTATGTCTTAATTGCAGTATCAACCACATCCATTCCCTCTCAGTCCCTGTGGTTCCCATCCTATCATGAGAAATGTATGGGATTTAAAAATCAGCTATTCAATATTTTTAAAGTTTCTCATAATTTAATTTTTCACTCTTATTTCTACAAACATATTCAGCTACTCCACATTTTTACTTAGTAATTACATCAAATGTCACCATTGCTAGGTAGGGAGAAATGGGGAAATCACTGAGTGCTTACTATGATCTCGGTACTATTTTCAGTGTTTCCATTAATTTCATCTCATGCGACCCTTCCACCACAATCTTCTTCGCTATGAAATTGTAACTAAGAACAGTTTCCCTGGGAAAGGTTTAATCTAGAATAGGTGGGAGTGGGGACAGGTGAAGAAAGACACTAAAAGCAACTTCTTTAGCTTATGGTGCTGCCTGGAGCTGAGAGCTTTCCTTCCTTGAGATGGCATAGGTGCTCAGACTACCAGAGCTGGCATGGCCCAAGGCAGTCATTGAGCCCAGTCTCCTCTGCTTATCATATTTGTTAAAAGCCTGCCCTCCATTAGTTGTGTCCTAAATGAACTGGTAAGAGTGATATTCAGGACTCTTTTCTATGTGGAACCTCTGATTCTATAAAGGACGGGTTTTGGATGGATGTTAAACAAACAATTACATAAAAAGATAATTTTGGAAAGTAAAGTTAAAAAAGTGGGATGCTGTAAGAACAAAAATTAGCCAAGCAAGGAGCTACATTGGATTGGGTGATGAGATAGAGCCTCTAAAAGGATAGTATTTAAATGATAAGAAGTTAGCCATGTAAAGCTCTGCAGGAGGAAGGTTTAATGTAGAAAGACAAGCAAGTACCACAGCTCTGATTCTAGACAAGTCTGACTCATATGCACAAAGGAAAGAAAGCTGGTGTGGCAAAGATCATAGGAGAGAGGGGACATAGGAGGACAAGTAGTTTACGTTTCATACCAAGCTCATAATGACAAGGAAGCTGAGGTTCCAAGAGGTGAAGTGATTTGCTGGATTGTACATGATGAAAACTTCATTCAGTGTTCACTATCTGTATTATTTTTGTAGTACTCATTTTTTATGTATTTATCTGTTTAAAAATAACAATTACCATGGCAAGAATCTCTTGACCCCCCCCCTTTTTTTAGGTTTCTTGGCTGCAAAGTCCCTATGATGTCACTTGATCTGATCTTATACACTATATGATAGAGCAAAGTCTTGGTGGTCCCTAGGCACAGGAGTTCTTTAGGAAAAACACTGGGGCTTATGGGAGTATGGAGCACATGTAAATCAATAAGCAACATTTATGCGTCATTCACCACCTGGAGTTTGTTCAGAATGCTAAGTGGAGCTGCCCTCTGAAGATACTAGCCTATGCTAGAGCTGTAAATCTGAGGCCATGCTTGCTTGTGATTATTAAAGATCCCCTGGCATTTTTGCAAGAGATGAGGTGTTAATACCAATGCCCTGCCCTCGCTCAAATCCAGCCCAGGAAATTACTTTTTGCCTACCTAAATTACACTTAGATTTCCAATTGGAAATTAATTCTCAAGTTCTTTCCTGAAAAACATTACCGTTGCAGTGTTACAAGGAGTCCTTGTGCCCAAGAATTTCTTCCTCCTCCTAGCCTTCTCCCCAGCCACTTTCTCTAGCCCACTCCCCAGAATATGTGCACTTAGCCAGCTTGTTTGCATATATCTCAAATCTCTTTTGCAGTAAAGTGAGGCAAATACCCATACTCCTTTGTGTTTCTGGATGTAAGTAAACCTCTTTCCATCAACACTATTACCTGCTTTGAAGCCATTAGAGAAAACTCACTGTGATTTTTATTCCTACTTAGATCAGTCTCCATAAGAAGCCAGAATATATGAGTAATATCTTTTCTCCTGGAATATATATTCTATCCTGTTCTATTATCTCTCTTCTGTGAATGTGCACTCTTGTTCTTGCTCTTATATATACACACACATGCACACGCACTCACACATACACTGATCAGAACTCCTTATGTTCCTCTTTTCTTCATTGTCAGTTTTATTCATTATTGATTCCCCAGATCACCTTAGAATATAAACAATGTGAGTGAAGGAATTTTTTTTTAAACTTTTATTTTCTGTCCATATCTCAGCACTAAAAATAGTGCCCTAGCATATAGTAGGTGCTCAATATATACCTGTTAAATCAAGGAACTTTTAAATAACTACCCCAAACCTAGTTCTTTGGGTAAGAGCTGAGAGATGCATTTAGTTGGACACTCAAAGTATTGTTTGTTCACTTAATCACTTATTATTAATTAATTCATTTGATGAACTTCTACTAGCACCTACAACATCCAGAAAAATGCGACATTAGGAAGATGAACAGACATATTCTGATTCTCACAGAGCCCTTAATCTAAATAAGGAGAAACACATGTAGGGAGCTAAGGACAATTATAAACCAGCGAGATTGAAGCCTATTTCTGATAAAGGCTGGAGAATTGTGACTCAGTTCTGTTCATGAGTAGTTCTAATAAATTCCTCTTAGAATGTAAATAGCAGGGAAAAATTCCTTTCCTAAAGAGACTGAAGATTCTTTTTTATCAGAGAACAGTCTCTATTATGTTTCCCTTTTCACTTTATTGGCCTGTCAATGAAAATCTAAATGTAATAATCAGTTACAGTCAAAACTGTATAGCAAATATCTCACAGATTTCTCTGCTTTTCCCTACTTTATATGGTTTCTGATTGTTTTTTCTATCTGTATATTATTTGTTGTTTTGTAAGTGTGTACATATACAAACATGTGTCTGTGTGTTTGTGTATGTTAAATTCTGTCATTAACCTTCCATAAATTCTTTACAGTATCCATCAGGCAAAGATAGTAAATAAGCCATTTCATGCACATGTAGATACTACAAGTTGGAAAGAGAAAGACAGTGAGCGGGAAACATAATTTACTCCATGGAACACTCCCAAGAGCTCTAGTGAGGCTAATCCACTAGTGTGGACTTTTGTATAAGCTTCTTCTCAGCCAGAATTTGACTTTCTTAGTGTTAATTTTCTCTTTCTTTTAAACACTTACTTTAAATTGATCTTGCTATATTTTAGTGTTTTCTGGTCAGCCACCTTAAAACCCTTTTGAAGCAAGGTGGGACACAAACAAACAAAATTTTGTAAAATTAAGATTTTGGAACCGTGTCTGGACATTGAAATACATAGTTATAAAAGAGCCTCCAACATTGCATCCTCGACTTCCTTATTCAGTGATCAATTCTGAGAGTTTGTATTTCCAGATGTGAAAGATAAAATGATATGTGGACACTATCTTAGCTTATTAGCTGCTTTGATAATAACACAGACTGGGTAGCTTATACCATCAGAAATTTATTTTTCACATTTCTGGAGGCTAAGAAGTCCAAGAACAAGTAGCATCAGAATTAGTGTCTAGTGAAGACATGTCTCTCTTTCATTGAGAGCTGTCTTTCCACTGTGTTTTCACATGGCAGAAGAGACAAGAGAGCTCTCTAGGGTCTCTTTTAAAGGATGTTAATTTCATTCATGAGGGCTTCCCACTCATGACCCAATCACCTCCCAAAGACTCCATCGCCTAATACCATTGTAGTAGGGGTTAGGTTTTAACATATGAAATTGAGGGAGAAACATTTAGTCTGTAGCATTCCATCTCTGATCCCCAAATCCTTCTCACATACAAAATACATTCATCACATCCTAACAACCCCAAAGGTCTTAATTTATTCCAACATCAACACTAAAATCTGAAATCCAAAGTCTCATCTAAATATGATTCAAGTCAGATATGGGTGAGATTCAAGGTATGATTCATTCTATGGCAAATCATTCTCCAGCTGTGAACCTGTGAAACCATAGAAGTCATGTGCTTCCGAAATACAGTGGTAGGATAGACACAGGATAGACATTTCAATTCCAAAAGGGAGAAGTTGGAAAGAAGAAAGGAGTACAGATATTAGAGATATTTCAGGTTTCTTTCCAGACTACCACAATAAGGTGAATATCACAATAATAGAATGAGCCACATGAATTTTTTCCCAGTGCATATACAAGCTATATTTACACTAGTTTGTAGTCTATTAAGTATGCAATAGCATTATATCTTGAAAAACCATGTACATACCTTAATTTAAAAATGATTAATTGCTAAAAACTGCTAACTATCATCTGAGCCCTCAGCAAGTTGTAACTTTTTGCTGCTGGAGGGTCTTGCCTCAGTGTTGATGGCTGCCGACTGATCAAGATGGTGGTTGCTGAAGGTTGGGGTGTGTGATGATATAGACAACAGTGAGGTTTGCCACATCAGTTGACTCTTCTTTTCATCAACAATTTCTATGTAACATGCAATTCTGTTTGATAGCCTTTTACCCACTTCTTTCAGGCTTCCCTGGAGTGGAACTTCTTTGGGGCTTCCCTGGAGGCTCAGTGGTAAAGAATCTACCTACCAATGCAGGAGATGCTAGTTTGATCCCTAGGTTGGGAAGATCCGCCCTGGAGAAGGAAATGGCAACCCACTCCAATATTCTTGCCTGGGAAATCCCATGGACAGAGGAGACAGAAGGGCTATAGTCCATGGGGTTGCAAAAGAGTCGGACACAACTTAGCAACTAAACAACAACAGCAGAACTTTTTCAAAATTGTAGTGAATCCTCTCAAACCTTGCCACTGCTTTAGCAGATAAGTTTATGCAATCTTCTGAATCCTTTGTTGTCATTCCAACAATCTTCACAGCAACTTCACCAGGAGCCGACTTCATCTCAAGAAACTGCTTTCTTTACTCATTCATTAGAAGCAACTCCTCATCCACTCAAATTTTATCATGAGATTGAAGCAATTCAGTCACATCTTCAGACTTCACTTCTAATTCTCTTGCTAATTCTGCCACATCTGCAGTTTTCTCATCCACTGAAATCTTGCACCCCTCAAAGTCATCCATGAGGGTTGGAATCAACTTCTTTGAAAGTCCTGTTGATATTTAGACCTCTTCCCATGAATCATGAATGTCTTTAATAGCATTTAGAGTGGTGACTCATTTCCAGAAGGTTTGTAACTGACTTTGCCCAGATCCATCAGGGCAATCACTCTCTATGGCAGCTATGCTGCTGCTGCTAAGTCACTTCAATCGTGTCCGACTGTGTACGACCCCATAGACAGCAGCCTACCAGGCTCCACCATCCCTGGGATTCTCCAGGCAAGAACATTGGAGTGGGTTGCTATTTCCTTCTTCAATGCATGAGAGTGAAAAGTGAAAGTGAAGTCGTTCAGTTGTGTCCAACTCATCGAGAACCCATGGACTGCAGCCTACCAGGCTCCTCCATCCATGGGAGTCTCCAGGCAAGAGTACTGGAGTGGGTTGCCATTGCCTTCTCTGTATAGCAGCTATAGCCTTATTAAATGAATATCTTAAATAATAAGACTTGAAAGTTAAAATTAGTCTTTGATTCATGGGCTGGAGAATGGCTGCTGTGTTAACAGGCATGAAAACAGTATACCAGAAAAGTGACAGGAAGATAGCTTCCACATCCTGGTCCTCTATCCTCTGGGAAGGAAAGACTGTTGGCAGTAACAAATGACCTGCCATAAGAATTATCACACATTTCAACTCTCCCTTTTAAGGATAGAGGTTATTTCTTTGGGGGTGTAAGGAAGAAGGGTGGAGGGGAAGAAAAATGTTCAAATGGGTTTCTGTAGCACTAGAGATAATTTATTCTTAATCTTGTCATGTAGTTACACAGGTGTTTGCTTTCTTATATTTCTATAAATTGCACACTTACATTTTTTTTTTGGGGGGGGAGTATGTGTAATTCCACATAATAAACACCTTTAATTGACTATCTTTACATTCTGTTTATCTTGCTAATGAATGACAGTTTCTCATTTTATTGTTTACTGACTCAGAGTCAACCAGTTTTCAAATGGTTCTAGTCAAAAAGTCTTGTTATTTAGAGTAAACTTTTAAAAAGCAGGATGCAGAACTGTACATACATCTAAGTGAAAGTTGCTCGGTTGTGTCCGACTATTTGAGACCCCATGGACTGTAGCCCACCAGGCTCCTCTCTCCATGGAATTCTCCAAGCAAGAAATACTGGAGTGGGTTACCATTCCCTGCTCCAGGGGATCTTCTGGACCCAGGGCTTGAACCCAGGTCTCCTGGGTTGTAGGTGGATTCTTTACCATCTGAGCCACCAGGGAAGCCCATATAAATATCTAAAGCCCATTCTTTAAAAACCCTTATCTAGAAAAAACTGAAAGGAAATACTTTGTAATATTTCCCACTCTTTTTATAAAGAATATGTATGTATTTTATAATTGAGAAGAAATGATACATATAAAAATACTAATAAAACTAACTATAGCCTAGAAATATAGAGCAAACAGGTTTTGATATACTAGAATTTGTTTAAAAAAAAAAAAAGATTTTCCCCATCTCACCTTCACTTGTGCTCTTGAAGTTCAGAAAGAGCTGCCTCCCAGGAAGAGAACAAAAAATAAGTATTTTCAAATACTTTTACTTTAGAGAGTTTCTTCTCATATATATTGTTCTGTTTCATCATCACAGATGTTCTCTTAGCTCAGCAGAGCAGAAAATGTACTGATGAAGATTTGATCAAACTCATATCTTATTGGACCTTTATTAGGTTCAGTCCCAGTCACTTTCCTAGGCCTTTATAGTATCTCATTATTCCTCTCAGCAAACTTATAAAGTAGGTGCCATTTCCCCACTTTATGCATGAAGAAACAGAATTAAAGAGGTTAAAAATTGTGCCTTAGGTCACACAGCTGCTAACTAGCAGAGCCAGAATTTGGATCTCAGTCCGATGCCAAAAGCCCTGTTCCTTTTCCAACGCTCCTCACTGAGCTGTGACCAGAAAGGGAGGCTTCAAACTCCCAATCCCATATTTTCTCTATATCATGCTGACTCCCTGCAGTGCTAAGATAATGCTCTTAGAAACATCTTTAATGGTTGTTTTGACACCTCGTTAAACAGAATTTTGTTCAGACTAAACATTCTTGGCAAGGCACTGGTTCACCCAAGTGCTTTGTTAATTTTAAAGAGCAGTATATGCGGAAGCCCTTACTACAGGAGATAGTGCAGTGCACGTGCGGTGGAAAGAGAGGTTGGCACTGTCAGTTCGGCTTCAGAATCCTTACTTTTGGTAACTCACTTTTGTCATGCAGGGAATGCATTTAATAGTTAATCTTGACTGACCTCCCTTTCCGCCTCACTCCTTCATGCTTCCCTCGCCTCGCTCCTTGCTGCCTAGAGCTGTGAATGAAATTGGTACTATGAACTTGACTACATAGGGTGCATAGGAAAGAGATTTATTTTTTCTTCCATCACTGCCTTCATGCTTGATCACATATCCCCTGATCACAGCTAGAGCATGTCACCCTTGACATAACAACCATCGCACCTTGATAATTGTAATACTCAAGTATGAAAAAGTGGCCACCTAGTCTTAAAATTTCCATCTGGTATCCAAGCCAAGGCTTATCTCCTCCACACCTTTTGGATACTCTGCCTCTTCCTTCTTTCTGCCTGTCCCCCACTTAGGGAGTAGACAGGAAAGTGTCAAGCAAAGACCCAAAATCTTTTACTGCCCGGTGCCCTTTCTGGGGCAGCATCCCAACATTTGCTTCCCTGGGCAGCCGTGTGAGTTCTTCAGAATGGTTGCTCACTTCACAGGACCTTATTGTGAATATATGTTTTCCACCTGACTTCCCCACATACCCTCCTCAGTTTCAGGTCACTGAGAGACTCGCTACACTCAGTTTGGACTGTTAGATCCCTCCTGAGGCAGGCATCAGCAAGGTGGCTCAAGTGGGGCCACTTGGTAGGGGAAACTCCCATGTCTTATCGGAGGTGAGAGTAGAGTCTTGCTCCTCCCCTTCTCTCTCACTTCACTCTGCAGTCTTATCTCCAATTTCTATTTTCTTTCCCTCTCAAAAACCAGAAGAAACCACAGAAAGTCTTCCATTTAAGCAGATACCTATCAGAAATGGGGGCTTCCCTGGTAGCTCAGTCGGTAAGAGTCTGCCTGCAGTGCAGAAGACCTGTTTTCATCCCTGGGTGGCGAAGATCCCCTGGAGAAGGAAATGGCAAACCACTCCCGTATCCTTGACTGGAAAAGCCCATGGACAGAGAAGCCTGGTAGGCTGCAGTCCATGGTATCGCAGAGCTGGGGACTGAGTGACTAACACACACATCAGGAAATGAGAGATCTGTTTTACCTTCTTGCAAATATCAATCTCTGCAAATAATTCTCTTTCAGACCTCTTCATTGGCTAATTTTGGAGGGGTGAGCCCTCCTCCCCTACTCATGCCCTAGTTCTTTGACTCAAGACTTCAACATTCTCTCAAATTCTCTGTGTCTCTGAGAAGAGGCTTGGAGGAGATAGGCAGTGATGGTCACAGTGCCCGATTTCCTGCTTTTATAAGAACTGCAAGGATATTTTTAAGATCGTTAGTTGCTCTCTTTAGAATGAGGAGATAATTTTGGCATCCATTATTCTCCGTTTATAAAGTTTGACTCAATTATAAGAGAACAACGAGAGAGTCCCATTTATCATCTTGATACATTAGAATCACCAAATAGTTTTTTATGAACCAGAATAAAATTGCAGGTGATTGCCACCAGAATGTATTTTTGTTGCCTGTCACCCAAAAGTGATTTGTTCAATGAACATTTATGCATTAAGCTCTGCATTAGACATTGAGCTTATAATGATGAATACAACCTTATTGTTAGTCCCCAGGATCCTGCACATATTATTTCAGGAAACCAATAAAAACATCAAAATTAAGTCTATTGAAATGACTTGAGAAATCCACCTAGCTTATGTAATAACAGAAATAAAGTATTTAATGGTATCACCGAGGAAAACTATTTTGAGAAATACTGATGCTATAAAATATCATTACTACTTCAACCAATGGTAAAGATATTAATTCTAGCATACAGTTACTAATTATCAAATATTGACCATGATCAAGAATAACTAAATGTTTTACATGTATTATATAGTCATCAAAATCATTCTATATGAGGTAAAAATTCTAATTGTCCCATTTTACCATGGAAAATAGAAAAATAAGGCTTGGTAAAGAGAGGCTTTTTCAGTGTGACTGGTCTGATTTTCTACTATCTCTGCATTCTTAACTATTAGACATGCTTAGCCATTAGGCATTCTTAGCTATAAGGCAACACTGCCTCCTTGAAACCATGGTTTGCAGGCATATGTGAGGAAGAATGCATGCTTTTTAGTAAAAATAATATTAAAATAAGTGGTACTTAAACACTATTTTAGGTATATTAGAAGGTTTAATGAGAAGTCTAACAGATGACCTGTATGAATGATTAGAACTGGGTCCCCTCTAGCCTTCAGCATGTCCCTGTTTGACTTCCAGAAATTTGCCTTCCATTGTCTACTTTCTGTTCATTCTAATGGGCTGGCAGAGTGGCATATTTGGGAGCTGAGTTTCTGCTCTTCTTGAACTTTACAAAATGTGAGATTGCCAGTTACTCTAAGATGAAAATAGCACCAGAATTTAGCCAAGAGTTTTCAGAATTGGGAAAAAAAGACTTCTGGGGAATTTTTAAGAGCAAATGAAAAGAGGTAGAATTTTCAATAATGTCTAATTGTAAATAGAACTAAAGAAACAAGATTAATATTTTTAAACTCACACTTGCAGAATATGTTAAATTGTATGAATACTCCCTGTTTTCTTTACTAACTAAAAATTATTTCCTCGAAACTGAACAAGAATATAAGTACTAAATCTGACTTCCTTATCCTTTTCACTTGCAATTTTATGAAAGTGCTTTATGCAATACTGAATAAGTTGAGTCTTCTAAAAGGGTAGGTTTCATAGCAGAAGGAATACTGTCAGAGTTGCAAAATGGTGGATGGTTAAGAGTTACTACTGCCAAAAATTTAATCTAACTATTTAAACTCACACAGCCCCAAAGGCCAAACATGGAGGGAAATTAGACTGTGAATCCTGTCTCCTGGAAAAAAATGCTTTCAAAGTTTCACAGAGTGCTAAAGCTGCGAAGGAATTCAGGATTCCACTACCTTAATCTCTGGCTTTGTACATGAGGCAGTTGAGTTACAAGAGGCTACCTTGTAGGGAATTCTATGTACCTCTGTTCAATTTTGCTGTGAATCTAAAACTGCTCTAAAAATAGCCTATTTAAAGAGTATTTTTTAAAAGTCTGTCACTCTGGATGTTTGAAGTGAAAATATTGGTAACAAATGACATTCTGCTGCATTTAAGTGCAATGGCTTTACTATACAAGGGCTTATTATCAATACTTAGGTGATAAAAAGTTGGATAGAATACAGTTTATGGCTGGCACACCAATTCTATGTTGCTGATTCTCTCCTTATCTTAATCTTTCTTATCCATCATCTGTAGAATGTGGCTTTCATTCCCATGGTCATCTCAGTGTCATGCCTTACCTCTAGTCTCATATCTGCATTCCAGGCAAGTAGGAAAAGAAACCAATTAAGAACAAGAGATGCAGCATTATTTCAGAAAAGTGAAACTTGCCTTGAAATTGCCTTCCCTTCCTATCTCTGCTTTTACCTTACTGGCCAGATCTATGCCCATTAATAGTCATCCACATGAAAGAAGCTGAGAAATGTAGGCTTATGGCTAAGCATATTACTGCTTCTCCTCTTCCAAGAATATAATTTAGGTATTAAAAAGAAGAGGAGAATGGGTATTTGGTTGAGAGTTAGCATCATTTACCATGAAAGAGAACCAAATATGTTACTACTGCAGGGTTGAAGAGAATTATGTAATAATCACCCCAGACTTTCAGATTTTTCTCACTAATATTCTTGGATTAATTGCTGCATTTTTATTTCACTTAAAAATGTGATGATTAGGTTAAGAATAATCTTTACTGTAACTTTAAGGATTAAAAATTCAAGTATCTATTACAAAGAGTTGTGTGGTCCAATAAAATAACCACTAGCCACAGAGCATGCATGCATGCGTTGGAGAAGGAAACGGCAACCCACTCCAGTATTCTTGCCTAGATAACCCCAGGGACAGAGGAGCCTGGTAGGCTGCTGTCTATGGGGTCGCACAGAGTTGGACAAGACTAAAGTGACTTAGCAGCAGCAGCCACACATAGTTATTGAAGGATTACTAGTCTGAATTGAGATGATGTATAGGTTTACCCTTCCACACTTGATATTAAAGAGCTTGAAAAAAATCAAGTATCCAATTAATAATTTTTACATTGATTACATGTCAAAATTATATTTTAAATATATTGTTATTAATTTTAATAATATATTTTACTTTTCACCTTTTTTCTTTCTTTAGTGTGGCTACCTAGGAAATTGAAATTGTATATATAGCCCATATGTGTGGCTTGTATTATATATCTACTGAACATTGTTGACACAGAAGAAAATATATTTTGACTTTCAGAAAGATTCCCTAACTTCAGTTCATTTCAGTTCATTTCAGTCAGTCATGTCCGACTCTTTCTGACCCCATGAATTGCAGCATGCCAGGCCTCCCTCTCCATCACCAACTCCTCGAGTTCACTCAAACTCACGTCCATCGAGTTGGTGATGCCATCCAGCCATCTCATCCTCTGTTATCCCCTTCTCCTCCTGCCCCCAATCCCTCCCAGCATCAGAGTCTTTTCCAATGAGTCAAGTCTTCGCATGAAGTGACCTAAGTATTGGAGTTTCAGCTTTAGCATCAGTCTTTCCAATGAACACCCAGGGCTGATCTCCTTCAGAATGGACTGGTTGGATCTCCTTGCTTAACTTAGGACAGCCTAAATCTACTTGCACATTGCCTTGATATGACTGAATAATCAATGCAATCATAAATCTACTCTTTGGAATTTCTAGGAAAAATACCAGATAATTAAGTGCTCAGGAGTAGTCTCTGAAACTGAAAAAAAAATGATGTTTAAATATCCTAGCTTCTTAGCCCCTTGGCAGACTGTCTCTGAGAATGTATTTTAAAGCAAATTGTAGACTTTTTGCAGTGGAATGAAGTCTCAGATATGTATGATGGAATTCTCCTAATATACTCCTTATTGACTACCTCCTCTCCCTTCTCCCTTTCCCACTGCCCTACTTATTTGTTGAAAAGGTAGTAGTTGCCTAGGGCTAGGGGACGGAGAAGGCAATGGCTACCCACTCCAGTACTCTTGCCTGGCAAATCCCATGGACGGAGGAGCCTGGTAGGCTGCAGTCCATAGGGTCACTAGGAATCAGACACGACCGAGCGACTTCACTTTCACTTTTCACTTTTATGCACTGGAGAAGGAAATGGCAACCCACTTCAGTGTTCTTGCCTGGAGAAACCCAGGGACGTCAGAACCTGGTGGGCTGCCGGTCTTTGGGGTCGCACAGAGTCGTACACGACTGAAGCGACTTAGCAGCGGCAGCAGCAGCGGGGCTAGGGGAAGAGACGGAGAAGGCAATGGCACCCCACTCCAGTACCCTTACCTGGAAAATCCCATGGACAGAGGAGCCTGGAAGGCTGCGGTCCATGGGGATCGCTGAGGGTCGGGACACGACTGAGCGACTTCACTTTCACTTTTCACTTGCATGCACTGGAGAAGGAAATGGCAACCCACACCAGTGTTCTTGCCTGGAAGACCCTAGGGACGGGGCTGCTGTCTATGGGATCGCACAGAGTCGGACACGACGGAAGTGACTTAGAAGCAGCAGCAGCAGGGGAGGAGAGGGGCAAGATTTGATAAGAGGCACAAGTTTTCTGGGGGAATGCTAAAAGTGTTCTAAAATTGAGTTGTGGTGGTGGTTCCACAAGTCTGTGAAAATATTTAACACCCTTGAATTGTATGCTTTAAATAGGTGGATTGTATGGTATGTGAGAAAAAATTATGGTTTCAAATTAATTTAAGTCTAAACAATCATGGATATTATTGTTACAGAGAAGGAAATGATTATAACAAATCTTGACAATAAGAAATATTGAAAGGGTACCAAATAATAAAGGAATAGAAAGAGAAGTAGGAGGTAGATTATGTGTGCCAATTTCCTCATTTTTGTCTGAAAGAACATGGTTGAAATTTTGACTTTTTCCTTCATGTTTTTCATAATCACTTTTCTTAACGTTACAAAAATGTTTTTGAAAACTCATATTTGTACTGATAAGGAGATATTTGAGTATTTCACTATTATTTCATTTTAAATTTGGTTATTTTCTTCTGTTACATTCAAGAATGTTACATTTGATGTATATAAAATACTGTGTAAAGAATGATGTCATTCTTTGAAAATTATATGTGTTTGTTTATCCTCTTCCTTTCTCTAGAATCATATGGGCATATATCGAGAATAGTGTTAACTTAGCTTTAAGTGTAGTAATTTCCAAGAAAATAGGTTATTTGTAAATTTCTTTAGTCTTAGCCATTTTTTCATTATATAAATTTTTTAAATTTATTTTTAATTAGAGGATAATTGCTTTACAATATTGTGTTGGATTCTGCCATACATGCTGTTGTATGTCATAAGTATACATGTCTCCTTTCTCTTGAACCTTCTCCTCACCCCCCACCCAATCCCACCATTCTAGGTTGTCACAGAATACCACATTGAGCTCCCTGTATTATACTGTAACTTCCCATTAGCTATCTGTTTTACATATGGTATTCTCTCAATTCATTCCACCCTTTCCTTCCTCTGCTGTGTCCATAAGTCTGCTATCTATGTCTGTGTCTCTGTTGCTGCCCTGCAAATAGGTTCATCAGTACCATTTTCTAGAACCCATACATATGTGTTAATATATGACATTTGCTTTTCTCTTTCTGACTTCACTCTGTATAACAGGCTCTAGGTTCATTCACCTAATTAGAATTGACTCAAATGTGTCTCTTTTATGGCTGAGTAATATTCCATTGTATATATGTACCACAACTTCTTTATCCATTCATCTGTCAACGGACTTCTAGGTTGCTTCCGTGTCTTCAGTTCAGTTCAGTTCAGTCACTCAATCATGTCTGACTCTTTGTTACCCCATGAATTGCAGCACACCAGACCTCCCTGTTCATCACCATCTCCCAGAGTTCACTCAGACTCACGTCCATCGCGTCCGTGATGCCATCCAGCCATTTCATCCTCTGTTGTCCCCTTCTCCTCCTGCCCCCAATCCCTCCCAGCATCAGAATTTTTTCCGATGAGTCAACACTTCTCATGAGGTGGCCAAAGTACTGGAGTTTCAGCTTTACCATCATTCCTTCCAAAGAAATTCCAGGGTTGATCTCTTTCAGAATGGACTGGCTGGATCTCCTTGCAGTCCAAGTGTCTCTCAAGAGTCTTCTCCAACACCACAGTTCAAACGCATCAATTCTTCGGTGCTCAGCCTTCTTCACAGTCCAGCTCTCACATCCANTCTTGCTTTTTCCATGATCCAGCAGATGTTGACAATTTGATCTCTGGTTCCTCTGCCTTTTCTAAAACCAGCTTGAACATCAGGAAGTTCACGGTTCATGTATTGCTGAAGCCCGGCTTGGAGAATTTTGAGCATTAGTTTACTAGCATGTGAGATGAGTGCAATTGTGTGGTAGTTTGAGCATTCTTTTTCATTGCCTTTCTTTGGAATTGGAATGAAAATTGACCTTTTCCAGTCCTATGGCCACTGCTGAGTTTTCCAAATTTGCTGGCATATTGAGTGCAGCATTTTCACAGCATCATCTTTCAGGATTTGAAACAGCTCAACTGGAATTCCATCACCTCCACTAGCTTTGTTCGTAGCATTCCAAGGCAAACCATTCAATATCACAGTTATCCAAGTCTATGCCCCAACCAGTAATGCTAAAGAAGCTGAAATTGAATGGTTTTATGAAGACCTACAAGAGCTTTTAGAACTAACACCCAAAAAAAGATGTCCTTTTCATTATAGGGGACTGGAATGCTAAAGCAGGAAGTCAAGAAACACCTGGAGTAACAGGCAAATTTGGCCTTGGAATATGGAATGAAGCAGGGCAAAGACTAATAGAGTTTTGCCAAGAAAATGCACTGGTCATAGCAAATACCCTCTTCCAACAACACAACAGAAGACTCTACACATGGACATCACCAGATGGTCAACACCGAAATCAGATTGATTATATTCTCTGCAGCCCAAGATGGAGAAGCTCTATACAGTCAACAAAAACAAGATCAGGAGCTGACTGTGGCTCAGATCATGAACTCCTTATTACCAAATTCAGACTTAAATTGAAGAAAGTAGGGAAAAACCACTAGACCATTCATGTATGACCTCAGTCAAATCCCTTATGATTATACAGTGGAAGTGAGAAATAGATTTAAGGGCCTAGATCTGATAGGTAGAGTGCCTGATGAACTATGGAATGAGGTTTGTGACATTGTACAGGAGACATGGATCAAGACCATCCCCATGGAACAGAAATGCAAAAAAGCAAAATGACTATCTGGGGAGGCCTTACAAATAGCTGTGAAAAGAAGAGAGGCAAAAAGCAAAGGAGAAAAGGAAAGATACAAGCATCTGAATGCAGAGTTCCAAAGAATAGCAAGAAGAGATGAGAAAGCCTTCTTCAGCGATCAGTGCAATGAAATAGAGGAAAAGAACAGAATGGGAAAGACTAGAGATCTCTTCAAGAAAATTAGAGATACCAAGGGAACATTTCATGCAAAGATGGGCTTGATAAAGGACAGAAATGGTTTTGACCTAGCAGAAGCAGAAGATATAAAGAAGAGGTGGCAAGAATACACGGAAGAACTGTACAAAAAAGATCTTCACGACACAGATAATCATGATGATGTGATCACTAATCTAGAGCCAGACATCTTGGAAAGTGAAGTCAAGTGGGCCTTAGAAAGCATCACTACAAACAAAACTTCCATGTCTTAGCTCTTGTATATAGTGCTGCAATGAATATTGGGGTACATGTGTCTTTTTCAATTATGTTTTTTTTCAGGGTGTATGCCCAGTAGTGGTATTGCTAGGTCATATAGTAGCTTTAGTCCTAATTTTTTAAGTAATCCCATACTGTTTTCCATAGTGGCTATATCAATTTACATTTCCACCAATAGTACAAGAGCATTGCCTTTCCTCCACATTTATTGTTTGTAGATATTTTGTTGATGGCCATTCTGACCAGGGTGAGGTGATACTTCGATGTAATTTTGATTTGCTTTTCTCTAATAATGAGTGATGCTGAGTATCTTTTCCTGTGTTTGTTGGCCACCTGTATGTCTTCTTTGGAGAAATGTCTATTTAGGTCTTATGCCCATTTTTTGATAAGATCGTTTGTTTTTCTGGTATTGACCTGCATGAACTGCTTGTATAATTTGGAGATTAATCCTTTGTTAGTTGTTTCATTTGTAGTTATTGTCTCCTATTCTGAGAGTTGTCTTTTCATCTTGTTTGTAGTTTCATTTACTGTGCAAAAACTTTTAAGTTTAATTAGGTCCCACTTGTTTATTTTTGTTTTTATTTCCATTACTCTAGGAGGTGGGTCAAAGAGTATATTGTGTTGATTTATGTCAAAGAGTATTCTGGCTGTGTTTTCCTCTAAGAGTTTTATTGTTTCTGGCCTTACATTTAGGTCTTTAATCTATTTCTAGGTTGTCTTTGTGTATGGTGTTTGGAAGTGTTCTAATTTCATTCTTTTACATGTAGTTGTCCAGTTTTCTTAGCATCACTTACTGAAGACTCTGTCTTTTCTCCATCATATATTCTTGACTCCTCTGTCAAAGATAAGGGGCCCATAGGTGTGTGAGTTTATCTCTGGGCTTTCTATCTTGTTCCATTGTCTATATTTCTGTTTCTGTGCCAGTACCATGCTGTCTTGATTACTGTAGCTTTGTAGTATAGTCTGAAGTCAGGAAGGTTTCTCCAGCTCCATTCTTTCTCAAGATTGCTTTGGCTAGTCAAGGTCGTTTGTGTTTCCATACAAACTGTGAAATTTTCTTTTAGTTCTGTGAAAAAATGCTGTTGGTAATTTGATAGGGATTGTATTGAATCTATAGACTGCTTTGGATAGTGTAGTCATTTTCACAATATTGATTCTTCCAATCGAAGAACATGATATATGTCTCCATCTGTTTGTGTCATCTTTGATTTCTTTCATCAGTGTGTTATAGTTTTCTGTATATAGGTCTTTTGTCTTCTTAGGCGGGTTTATTCCTGAGTATTTTATTCTTTTTGTTGCAATGGTGAATGGGATTGTTTCCTTAATTTCTCTTTTTGATTTTTTGTTGTTCGTGTATAGAAATGCAATGGATTTCTGAATATTAATTTTTTATCCAGAAGCTTTACTAAATTCACTGATTAGCTGTAGAAATTTTCTGGTGGCATCTTGAGGATTTTTATGTATAGTATCATGTCATTTGCAGTGAGAGTTTTGCTTCTTCTTTTCCAATCTCGAGTCCTTTTATTTCTTTTTATTCTCTGAATACTGTGGCTAGGACTTCCAAAACATATTTAATAATAGTGGCAAGAATGGCCTCCTTTTCTTGTTTCTGATCTTAGAGGAAATGCTTTCACTTTTTGATCACTGAGAATAATGTTTGCTATAGATTTGTCATACATGGCCTTTATAATGTTGGTTTATTATGGCAGATTTTCTATGCCCATTTTTTGGAGAGTTTTTTAAATCATAAATGGGTGTTGAATTTTGTCAAAAGCTTTTTCTGTATCTATTGAGATTATTATATTGCTTTTATATTTCAGTTTGCTTATTTGATGTATTATATTGATTTATTTGCATATATTAAAGATCTCTAAATTTATTATTATGAGCATGCATAGTTGCTGTGGGAATGTAGCTGTCATTATTTCCTTGGATTGCAATTTTCTTGTAATTTTGGATTAGAAATTAAAGGTGGCAATGTTGAATGACAAACCACAGCTCACTAGTGTTCCCAAAAGGAGCAGGAGTCCAGTGGATGTACCTCTAGAGGACAGATGCCAGGCATAAGACAGCTATTCTAGAAGGCATATTATCCATAGAGAAAATAGTGTTAATCCAAAGTTCCTAAGAGGAGAGTGGATAAGATAGTGTCTTACCCACTAAGAGAATATTTGTTGATCTTCAGTAATAGAAATGACAAGGGAAGTACCCTCTCCCTCCTCCCTTCCTTCATCCCACATTTTGACCTCCCTTTCTCCCCCTCTGTTCCCTTCTATTCTCATATACTGATTTTCATCACTCTTCTCTTCCCTCTTTTATCTAAGAACAGCTGCTTTTTCTCCTTCCCACTCTTTTTCCTTCTCCTTCCCTCTCCCTATCTCCCCCACCCCCACCCTCCTTTCTCTCTCTCTCTGCTATGTGATTATTTTGTTTTGCCCTTTCTATAGAGACCAAAATCTAGGATTGTTTAAGATGTTAAAATATTTTTCAGACAGTGACAGGAAACTATCCCTTTTGGGTTAAGAATAGATGCCGTCTCCATCTATAGCTGTGCTCTGCTGAATTTCACTCTGAATTCTCCTTCTTCTCTGAAAGAAAAAAACAAAATCTTCCAAAAAAATCTTCCCATTAGTGAGTATGAACAGCACACTAAAGTTTTTTATTTGATTGACCATGTATTTAATTTGTCACTCAAAGAGAAAAGAAAAATGGTGATAATTGGTGCATGGCATAGGACAAATATGTAGTTTAAAAGCACTAGTACTAAGTCACTTCAGTCATTTCCAACTCTTTGTAACACTATGGACTGTAGCCCACCAGTCTCCTCTGCCCATGGGATTCTCCAGGCAAGAATACTGGAGTAGGTTGCCATTTCCTTCTCCAGGGGAACTTCCTGACCCAGGGACTGAACCCAGGTCTCCTGCATTGCAAGCAGATTCTTTACCATCTGAGCTACCAGGGAAGTCCTAAAGATGTTGAAAAAATCAAGACACAAAGTGATGTGTGTACAGTGACATCAATGATAGAGAATAGTTGAATGGAGATGAGAAGGAGATCATATCCAAAATGTTTACAGCAATTGTGTTGAGGCATTGAAATGATAGTAGCTAATTCCTTCTAGTTCTCAAGTTTTTTTGTTATTGTATTGGAACATAAAGAAGGCTGAGCACCAAAGAATTGATGCTTTCAAATTGTGGTGCCAGAGAAGACTCTTGAGAGTCCCTTGGATTGCAGGGAGATCAAACCAGTCAGTCCTAAACAAAATCAACTCTGAACATTCATTGGTAGGACTGATGCTGAAGCTGAAGCTCCAATATTTTGGCCACCTGATGCAAAGAACCAACTCTTTAGAAAAGACCTGATTCTGGGAAAGATTGAAGACAAAAGGAGAAGTAGACAGCAGAGGATGAGATGGTTAGATAGCATCACCAACTCAATGGAAATGAATTTGAGCAAACTCCAGGAGACATGAAGGACAGAGAAGCCTGGCATGTTGCATTCTGTGGGGTGCAAAGAGTTGGACACAACTTTGCAACTGAACAACAAGTTAAAAAGGAAGGAATGAAGGAAAGAAAGAAAAGAAAGAAAGAAGACAACACAATATAGGACAAAGATTAAGAACTTTAGAGTCAACTTAAACTGGGTTCATATCTCAGACTTGTTACTTGTTCTGACCATGGCCTTTGGCACCATACCTGGTTTTTCTTAACTCCAGTTCATCTTCTGCAAATCAAGAATAATGGCAAAACGCTGCATGGTTCTTGTCAGGATGTGAGCTGAGATAACATATTATCTGTGCGTGGTGCATGGTATGTTTAATAAATACAAACGTATTGGCATTACGATTATTTTGAAAGCTTTCTACCTTGTATGCATGAGAAAAGAAAATATACAAAATGTTTGTCGTATGTATTTCATGCGTGATCTGTGCAAACAGAAAAGTTTTTTACCAGCTCCCCATTAGAGAACAAGAGAAAACTTGTCATGTTAGTTAAGAATTCAGAAAGAATCTGAAAAGGGGTCCTTTTTTTATTAAGTCTGAAAAAATGTACTGAACACAGCTACACAGCAAGCATGTACTTGATGGCATATGGCATGCTAAGATAGGTAAAGCACAACCCCTGGCTTCCAATAGTTTCCTGCCTAGTGGTGCATGCATATTTGTTCACAAATAATCCTAGGACAAAGATGGAAAGATGAACAAAGATGATTACAAAGGAGGAATAACATTCATTGACCTCTTATTTTATGTCAAGTATTATTTTAAGGAATTCATATAAAAGTAGATATTATTATCCTCAGTTTACCAAGGCCCAAGAAAGGCTAATTCTCTGAAGTCACACAGGTAGAGAATAGTGGTACATGGAGATAGCCCCAATGAAACTTTGGTCAAAGACTGACTTCTTTGATAGGCGAAGTAAAGGATGGAGCAATCAATTCAATCTTTGGGAGGTTGAGTTGGGAAGAAAGAATTAGGGAGAGAAGAGAACTTTTAGTTGAGTCTTTGAAGAATGGATAGGATTATGAAAATAATATTGGTGGAGGTATATCACAAGTGGAAGGAACAACATGGGAAGGGCAGAAAGGCATAAAAATAAAGAGCCAGCTAATATTAATATCAGAGTCTGGTGTACTTTGATTTCCTGCTTCACAGAGGAGGATGTAGGAATCCTCAGTTCTAAGCTCTCATGTCAGTCCATACATTTTGTTTCTGAAGGAATGAATAATCAAAATTGATGGGCTTATTCTGAGAAATATTCTTTCACAACCAAAATGAAATTTAGAAACTCAATCTGTAGACGGATAAGATATGAAGAAATCCTGGAAATATTTTCTTAGCTGAAAAGAAGAAAACATCTTTTAAAAAAATCTTATACAAAGACATTTACTCTGAACTCTTTAAAACAGAAACCCATGTACTAGAAAGATATATTTATTTCTTGGTAGTTACAGAGGGTTGAATAATATCTCCCACAAATTTTACCCCTTCTGGAACCTCAAAATGTGACATTATTTGGAAATAAGGTCTGTGTACCTGTAATTAGTTAAAATAAATTCATAATGGATTAGAGAGGGCCCTAGATCGAATGACTGGTATCCTTATAAGAAAACCATGTGAAGACATGCCAAAGGGAGATGAGCATGTAAAGATGAAAGCAGAAACTGGGATAATGCATCAACCAGCCAAGAAACTTCAAGTATCCAGCAATCACCAGAAACTGAGAAGAGCCAAGGAAAGAACCCTCCCTCAGATCTTCAGAGGCAATTTGACCCTGATGAAAACTTGATTTCAGATTTTTGGAACCATGAAAAAAATACATGTCTGTTGTTTTAAGCCACAAGTTTCTGGTACATTATTGCAGCTGTAGCAAACTAACTTAGCAGGCAACAGAAAATCTCAAGTAATTCATAACAAAATAAATTTGGTTATAATATGGCAATGAAAAAAATCACTGCTGATGTTTGCTGCAGCGATGAAATTAAAAGACACTTGCTCCTTGGAAGAAAAGTTATGACCAACCTAGACAGCATATTAAATATCAGAGACATTACTTTCCCAACAAAGGTCCATCTAGTCAAAGCTATGGTTTTTCCAGTAGTCATGTATGGATGTGACGGTTGGACTATAAGGAAAGCTGAGCGCTGAAGAATTGATGCTTTTGAATTGTGGTGTTGGAGAAGATTCTTGAGAATCTCTTAGACTGCAAGAGATTCAACCAGTCTATCCTAAAGAAAATCAGTCCTGGATATTCATTGGAAGGACTGATGCTGAAGCTCAATACTTTGTCCACCTGCTGTGAAGAACTGACTCATTTGAAAAGACCCTGATGCTGGGAAAGATTGAAGGCAGGAGGAGAAGGGGACAACAGAGGATAAGATGTCCATCACCAATTGATGGACATGAGTCTGAGCAAGCTCTGGGAGTTGGTGAAGGACAGGGAAGCCTGGCGTGCTGCAGTCCATGGGGTGGCAAAGAGCTGGACACGACTGAGTGACTGAACTAAACTGATGGCAATGACAGTCAATATAAATAAGAGTTAGAAACCTTTGGAAATCAAGAACTTTATATAGATCTTGGGCTCCAAAATCACTGTGGATGGTGACTGCAGCCATGAAATTAAAAGATGCTTCCTCCTTGGAAGAAAACAATGACAATCCTAAATAGTGTATTAAAAGGCTGAGACATTAGTTTGTGCACAAAGGTTATTATAGTCAAAGCTATGGTTTTTCCAGTAATCATGAACAAATGTGAGAACTGGACAATAGAAAAGACTGAGTGCTGAAGAATTTATGCCTTCGAACTGTGGTGTTGGAGAAGACTCTTGAGAGTCCCTTGGACTGCAAGGAGGTCAACTCAGTCAATCTTAATGGAAATCAGTCTTGAATATTCATTGGAAGGACTGATGCTGATACTGAAGCTCCAATACTTTGGCTACGTGATACAAAGAGCTGACTCACTGGAAAATACCCTGATGCTGGTAAAGACTGAAGGAAGGAGGAGAGCAGGATGACAGAGGATGAGATGGTTGGATGGCATCACTGACCCAATGGATATGAGTTTGAGTAAACTCGGGAAATGGCGAAGGATAGGGAAGCCTGGCATGCTGCAGTCCACAGGGTCATAACATGACTGAGCAACTGAACAACAAGTAAGGACAGGTGCTGCAAAATTCCAAACAGCTGTCTTGGAAGCAGTACAGAAATGTGGATCCAGTAAACAAAGATTTCTCATTTTTTTGTATGCTAGACCTTTCTCTAATAGCAGGCTCTCAGATCAGCCCAAAATAAACAAAAATATATTTACCTCTCTCTCGATTTAACTTTTCCTATCCATCCATCCATCCATCCATCCATTCATCTACATAATACAGAGGTAAAGTAGAATATGTCAGGGATACTGAATCCACGGCAGTCATGAAATAAGAATCAATACTGTCAGTGGCTAGGGAAAAAAAGTCACTTTAAAGACAAACTTCAACCAATAAGAAATTAGACACATTTATTGCACATAGGATCCCATACTAAGAAAGTTCTTGTGTTGCTATAGCTGATGAAATTAAGCTGTGTCTAAGTGGTAAGGGGCCCCTGGGAGGGAATAACAGCAACCCAGGCATTCTGTACTGAGAATGATGCCAAGCAGAAGAACTTCAAAGTCCTGTGAAACTCTGAAACTCTCTTGGGCTGGAATTCTACTTCTCACCAACTTTATTTCGCTTCATCTGCCAGTCCTTCTTCTCTCCCAGCTATGAATTCACAGTCAGGCAGCGTCAGTATATGCGGTGTGTTGCAGTGAAAATGCAAACACATTTTCTATAATGAACATATGGGAGACTCCAGTTGAAAAGAGTTCCGATTCTATCCCAAGCATGTTATTGGCTATGACTGCAGAGAAGCAGGCAGCAGACGGAATCAGGAAGCGTGGAGGCAAGAAAGGAAGGATGTGTACTTGACTGCTGTTTCAAGATCCTAGTCTTGCCATGCCATGCTGCAGCCTCTTTCAAGAAGCAAACTGGTTTGGCTGGGTGCTTTCCTGATTTTTAACACTTATCTTTCATTCTCCGGTCCATGGCCTTATGTAAGGGGGAAGCATCTTAATGTAAATTTTGTTTGTGCCTTGAAAGTTGAATATTAATATTAATATTTAACAAATTTTAATTATAAAAATGTTAAGCATTCAAGAATTAAGATAAATAAATATACAAGTAAACTTGCATAACTGNNNAAACTTGCATAACTGTACTTAAGCTCAACAATTGTTAATATATATTTTTGTTCATACATATACATTCTAAGGTGCACAAATATAACATGTGCATATATACATATACGTGTGCCATCTTAATAACATACCCTTAAAAGCAAGGACATTCTTATTCATAGCCTCTATACAAAGCATATGTATTTTTGAAGAGTTGAATCTTGCTTTGTTATCAATTTTCTCTAGGATGATACAGATTCAAAATGACAATAAATTAAAATTATTTCTCTCCCCCAAATAAAATTACTCGTTTAAATGTCAGCTCCAGAGTGTTTTCCATCAAGATTTATCTTTTCATTCTGATGTGAAGGAAGACATATATCTATATAGATCTGTCAGTGGTGAGTACAATCATGGGATATGTTGGGAATCAAAGAAATAGCATTACTGTTGACTGCACTGAGAAAACTAAAGGTCAGAAAAGCTGCTGTCAGGTTGGTACATCAGAAAACTGCAACCATCTACTTAGTCAAGGATATTACCACCCAAATACAATTGCACTTGGTCTTATGTAGTAATTTCTTCTCCAGCCATGAGGTTTCATGCAGTATAACAGGATGCTTGGGACAGACATTCAAGAGCTTATTACCCTCAGTTTCTAGATTTGTAGGGAGTGTCTTCATTTGTATTAAATGCAATCTGTTTTCATTTTAGTATATGATGGAAACGAAGTTATGTGTGACGAGTGAGAGATTACAAAAAACGCAGGACAAAATACAACATCAAAATTTGGGGTACACTTCTCCCTATTTATAGGACTGAAAAACTAGTTGGTTGCCTCAGTGAAGTAGAAATAGTCATTTTTAAACTTGTTTTCTCATTGTATGTCTCAAAGGATATCACTGAAAATCTGCTTGCTCTATCCCATTGACTTGCTTCACAGAAGAAAGTTCTGAGGTGTTTCTGAGCAAAGACTATTTCTTTCCTCAAATAACTACTTCATGAGGATCTTAAATAAATGCAGTGTTATTTCCAAGTTGGACAAAGGAAGACTTCCATTTGGAATCCTTTGATTTCCTTTAGATGTGGGGTTTCATATTTTGCTAGTGACTCAGGAGACCAGTTAAGTGGTGGTCCTGTGCCATAAGCTGAGATCTGGAGGCTTTATCAATGACCTTTACGCTCTCTGTTAGCCTGTTTTAGTTCTGTGTGTAAAACTGAGTGGATGAGGATCACAATAGAGTGATTTCCTCGTGGCTGTGAAAAGGAAAACTTAAGTACCAACATAAAAATTTGCATAGTTCAAATCTTTTCTAATTTCCCCCATCATGTCTTTCTCCATTTCTATTTAATCTTTGGACTCTTTTTGGATACCTTTTCACAATTATATGGGGAAAAAAAGATCTATTTTATGAATAGGAGCTTCTCAGAAGGATTAAGTTATATTTGTATGATAGCTATCTCTGTGTACTTAATGATTTTTACCTTAAATGATAACATTTACTTTCATAACCCTTTTCTATCTACAAAATGGGCTGAACTGGCTTCATTATAGAGCTTATCATGAAATATCTTACCTGCCTATGCAGTTTCAAAATCTGGATATTTATGGTGAATATTGTAGAACTTCGGCACTCAGACTGACTACTTTGATTATCTTTGTAGACTACTCAAGGTCTGTGATCTATTGTAACTGATAATTTTTTTCTGTGGCAAGAAGTTAAATTGGCATAGACCAAGATGTTAGTTTGTATAAAAGTCACTTTACTAGTGAAAGCACCTATCACACAGCATCTGCACCTCATAAAAATGTTGTGTTCTTTGCTCAATTTTACATATATCATAAACACAAATACAATTTTTTGAGAAAAATATAGACCAAGTGAAAAAAATATTTAATAAAAGTTGAAAATATCATTTATTTGTCATAGATATGTGATAATAGCCAGGAACCAAGGGTCTTCTATAACATGATCCCACTAACAGTGTGCCATATCAATAGCCTCAGTAGTTGAAACTATGGAAATAAACCTCCACATGCCTTCCAAAATCTGATATCACAGAACAGTGTTTTTATACTAAGTTACTCTTCTGGGGGAAAAGAGTCTATTTCACCAGTTGCAGCTGCCAGGATTTGCTATTCTGGCCTACCTTTCTCTTCTCAAGGGATCTGGTGGAGGGTGAGGGGAAGGTCCAGGCCATCTCTTAATTTTATTCTAAAGAAAGGATAGCAATGAAGAATAAAACCTCAGGGAGGGGTCAAGAGGAAAACCATCCACCACCAGAGAGTAAATAGAATACTCGTAATTACATCCATCAGCAATGAATAAGCTAATTTTTTTTTTACTGGAATAAAGCATTGAAGACAAAATTCAGAGGTAAAAAGACAAAAAAGAAAGGAATATGGCACACAAGAGATAAAATAAAAAATCTATTCTAACAGAATATTTATCCCAGAAAGCTAAAGAAAATTATGGGCAACAAATGCATTTCTCATAGAAATGAAAGAGAATAGATTCTGCAAGGAGATTTCAGGAGACCAGAGTAAAAGAGGAAGACATCATATATGAGCTCCTTTGACAACAAAATGAGATGAAAAGAAAATTGGGAGAGTGCAGAAAAAGACAATGTGACTTAGCCCATTTAGAGAGCTATAACAGCATATCATAGACCGGGTGGCTTATAAGAATGCTTATATTTCTTATATTTCATGTCCTACAGTTCTGGAGGCTGGAAAGTCCAAGATCAAATAGCAGATTTGATATCTGATGAGAACTTACATCCTAATTCATAGGCAGTGGCTATCTTTTATGTCTTCACATGGTGAGAGGGACAAGAGAGCTCTCCAGGGCCTCTGTTTCAAGAAGACTAATCTCATTCATGACAGTTGAGCCTCACGAGTGTGTGTTAATCACTCAGTCATGTCGGACTCTTAGTGACCCCACAGACTGTAGCCTGCCAGGCTCCTCTGTCCATGGGATTCTCTAGGCAAGAATACTGGA
This sequence comes from Redunca redunca, assembly GCA_006410935.1. Classification (NCBI taxonomy): domain Eukaryota; kingdom Metazoa; phylum Chordata; class Mammalia; order Artiodactyla; family Bovidae; genus Redunca; species Redunca redunca. The sequence goes on from SJYQ01001011.1 coordinate 434,697, forward strand.
GTGGGTAACCATTTCCTTCTTCAGGGAATCTTCCCAACCCAGGGATTGAACCTGGGTCTCCTGAATTGTAGGCAGATTCTTTGCCATCTGAGAAACCAGGGAAGCCTGGAGCTCATGAATCACCTCCCAAAGGCCCCACCTACCAGCATCATCACCTGGGAAGCTAGCACTTCAACATTCGAATTTTAGGAGGATAAACACATCTCAGTCTATGCGAAGCAGTGAGTGGAGAAGAAAATTTTCCATTGATAAGAACAACAGGAAAATATTAATACCTAGAAAGTAAATCGAATGTTAAATATGCAAACCCAGTTTGAAGAAAAGATAGCATACTACTGAGGAGCATAGAAGAAAAAAATTATTCATTAGTGGGACTCTCACATTTCCTCCCTTCTTAGTTTCAATATTTCATACAATGAATATAAATCCATTTTAAGTAGAAAAAGACAACTCAATGAAACTTTTGAGTATGTGTGGTTTAGAGTTACTGTATATAATAAAACACGGCTGATGGGAGTATGGAGTGTGTGTGTGTGTGTGTGTGTGTGTGTGTATGTGTGTGCTCAGTGC
>SJYQ01001011.1:435627-466263 GCA_006410935.1 Redunca redunca
AAATAATGAGTTAAAACTAATTCTACCATATAATAAAATATATTGTAAAACCACAATATTTAAAACAGTATGGTTACAGATCCAAATATATTTAAATATATACTGGAGTTTAGAATACGAATAGGCTAACACTTCCCACTGATTTTCATAGCCAGCAAAAGATGGAAATATATTTTGGAGTGTCTTCTGTTCTCTTTACATAATAAGAGATTATCCCTTCAGTATCAATTTATGCTTGTCAATCTCTCTATTCTCAGAAATCCAAAAACACTGTGACAAACCAGTTTGTAGTCAGTATACTGTATATCTAAGTCTGTTTTTGCTTCCATCTGGTACTATGATAAATCACCACAGTGTTAGTAAATTAAAATAATACAAATTTGTCCTCATAGTTATGGAGGTAAAATCAAGGGTGTCATTAGGCTGACTCCTCGGGAGACTCCAAGTGAAAATTCTATTCCTTGTTTCTTCTAGCATCTGGCCCCACATTCTTGGGGCTTTTTTGTCCCCTGCTTCTATTATCACATCATCTTCTCTCTGTGACTTTGATCCTCCTGCCTGACTCTTATGCAGACCCTTGTGATTATACTGAGCTCACCTGTATATTGAATGCAGGGTAATCGCCTCATTTCAAGATTTCTAGTTTAACCATATCTGTAAAGTCCCCTTTACTATGTAAGTAGCACAGAGAGTCCAGGAATTAGGACATGGACAAATTTAGAGGAGAGGAACATTATTTAGCTGACCAGACCTTCCTCTGTTATTCTAATTACCTTGTAATAAGACAGAAAAAGACTGATGCCAACGATATCCACATGTGTATATACATTTGTAACAATGGAGTGGTGAAGAAAAATTTCCTGGATGCTGAATCTTACATGTTTTATTAGCTTCTTCAGTTGAGCTGTGTTTTTAAGAAATGGATAAACAATGAAAAAATAAATTGTTTATTAACAAATGAAAAAGGTATGAAATATTTTTCTTTTATTTTGCATTCATTGAGTCATTTTATATTTGTATATTGAACACCTAATAACTATAGTTATTAGAATAATAGTAGCTATCATTTATTAGTTGTTTTCTATGGGTCAGTTATCATACAAAATTACATAAATCTCATTTATTCTTAATGATCCTATAATCAGGGTATTATTATTTTCCACAATTTACAGATGAAGAAACTAAGACTAGAAGCACTTATAAGAGTTGTCCAGTTATATAGCTAGCAGGTGTGAAAAACAGTATTTGAACTCAGAGACTCTAAGGACCTTACCTTGATAGTCATTAGCTTTGTTCCCAGGATTGTGCAAGGCACTAGGCAACAGGGACAAATGAAGTGACCTTTGCTCTAGGCTTCTGTTCTGTGGCAGATTCAGACTAATAGGCAACAACAAAAGGGTGAAACATGTGCTGTGATGGGGAAGATTAGGATGTAAAAGTAGTGCATGGCGGGCATCTAACTTAAACAAAGATGGCGATTCGTTTTTTTTAGAAGAAAGCTGAGGAATGGAGAGTTGGTGGAAGGGCAGGTTGAAGAGCAGTGGAGAGAGGACTATAGACTGATTGAACAGAATAGGCAAATGCCTGGAGGCAAGAGAGCATGGAGAGATTAAGGGATTAAAAGAAATTCATTATGGCTGGATGATAAATGTAAAGGAGAAGACAGCAAATGGCTGGGGAGGGAAACATGGGCCAAATTATGCAACAGCTTATCAATCATGTTAAGGATTCTGAACTTCATTAGAACTTCATCAAATGGTCTGTCCCTTTAAAAGTTATAAGAAAATAAATGACTTGATCAGATTTGCACTTCAGGATGTTATGAAGCACAGTTTGAATGTGGCAATGCTGGAGACAGTGAGGCCAGCCAATAAGCTCTTGCAGGACTTTAGTTATTATAGAGATGTTGCGAAGTTAATGTGGGTGGGTGTGTATAAAGTTAATAAATATTAACTTCCATGTATGTTGAAACATACATGGAAATATTGTGAAGAAGGCAAAATTCACATAATATAACCACCCGACTTCAAAAAAATTTCGTATTTGCCTCATGAGTCTCTTTCTTCAACCCCCTCACCACACCTCTTCTCTCCTCCACCCAGCCCCCCACCCTGCACTGTCCCTACCCCAAGTATATTCCACTATGCTGTAAGGAGTACACTAGTAGACAAAGCTGCAGAGAAGAAGTACACATATTTTGTATGAAACAGTAGCCTAGCTATCACCTTAAAGCAGAACACTAGAGAGAAGCTTCTATGAAGGCAGTTTATTTGGGAATGATCTCAAGAAGCCAAAGTGAGGGACAGGAGGATGAAACAGAGAAGGAAAGCTTCATTTTCCTTCCTGAATAAAAATAAGGGAATGTTTCTTCAATTTGGTGGAACCTCTTGAGGTGCCTATAATGAAATGCAGCTCAAGACTTTCCTCTATGGAGACGAAATTGGAAGCACATTTATCATCCATCACCCATTGCTCAATGTAGCAGTTCTGTGCGTGAATGTTAGCAGGCTTCTGGGGCAGCCAAGCTGAGAAGCTCTAGGGCAGACATCAAGCCCAAGGAGAGGCACCAGCAGGCTGCACTTGAAGGAAGGTGGTGGAAACTCACATAGAAGCCATTGCCACAATCACAGCTAGAGTCAGGTATGGAACTGTAATTTGTAATAGTTGCTATCCAAAGTTGTTGTTTTATTTTGCTGAATAGATATTTGCAAAGTCCTAACCATATCGTGGAGAAGGAAATGGCAACCCACTCCAGTATTCTTGCCTGGAGAATCCCATGGACAGAGAAGCCTGGAGGGTGATAGTCCATGGAGTTGCAAAGAGTCGAACACGACTGAAGCGACTTAGCACAGCACAGCACAACCATATCAGTGTCATAGTTTTTTGTTTGTTTGTTTTGTTTGTTTTGTTTGGAATTTAATTGCTTTACAATGTAGTATTAGTTTCTGCTGTACAATCAGGTAAATCAGCTATATGTATACATTTATCCCCTCCCTCTTGGACTTCCCTCCCCCTTCATCCCCCACCCTAACCCTCTAGGTCAACACAGAAAAGCAAGCTGAGCATCCTGTGCTATACTGCAGGTTCTCACCAGCTATTTTGCACATGGTAGTATATTTATGTCAAATCTAATTTCTCAAGTCATCCCACCCACCCCTTCCCACTCTATGTTCACCTGTCCAACATCTGTATCTCTATTCCTGCTCTGAACTAGGTTCATCTGTATCACTTTATTTAGATTCTACATATGTGTGTTAATGTACAATATTTGCTCTTCTCTTTCTGACTTACTTCACTCTGACAGACTTGAGGTCCATCCACATCTCTACAAAAGTATTTTTTTCTTGTTGGATTTGACATGTGTGTGCTGCCTCTCTCACCCTTTAGGTTGCAAGATCAAACGGTCTGGTTACTGTTAATGCCCATCACTTTAACCCTACAACACTACTTGCCTCATACTAGGTACTTAAACATTTTTAAATTTAAGTGACCATGAAGTCCTAGTTGTCTCAACTAGGTTTTTGGGGTTGTTGGTACTTTTATTGCTGTGGTTCACCCTGTCTATTGCTTGGAAGATAGTCCAGCTTTAGCAGATTGACCTAAGACCATTGCAAGGGCTGGAAGGTAATTCTATACACAAATCAAAAGAAACCCCAGCCACCATTAAGCATCCTATTCTGCAGAGTTATTCCACATTGGGTAACTCCAAGGTTTTCAATTAAATCTTAATCTTTGGAAAATATCCCATCCTTCAAAGGGAGCAAAGGAAAAGGTGCTTCACTCAGCACCATGTTTCCCCCTGATTGATTCTGAATGGCTTCTGCATCTCAGAGCCAGGAACCCTGAAACCAGTGATAGGTGTGCTCATGACAAGAAAAGTGGCACTGTGGTAAAACCCCCACTTGTCCTCAAAAAGTCCACCCACAGGTTTGCTACAGATTGATTCTTACAAAGAGAGTTTGTATTCTGTTCACAGAGATCATTAGAGATCACATTCTAATATTGAGATACGTATCAATTATGGACCGCATGTGCATTCTGGAATTAGAAAGAGGGAAATAAATAACTTACTGTTTTCTCCTTCCCCTATTGCTCCTTGTATTTGGCCAAGAAGAAATGAAGACCCAGGAAAATGAAGTGACTGCTTGAAGTTACCCAGCTATTTTGTGACAGAAACAAAATTAGAGGCATTCTGTATGGTATAGTTTTGTTTTTTCTTTTTTCCAGAGCAATTCAGCAGAGTGTAGGTTACTGATAATGCTAAAGTGGCAGGTTTGATTTTTGTGTATAAGCCATGGATTCTTCCCTCCTTCTACCGACCTCCCTAAAACACATAAACGAGCCTGAAATTGCCTTGAGGGTTAGAAATGTGTCTCTTATCCAGTGCCTGGCATGTTGTAGGATCTCAAAAAATATTTGTTGTAAAATGAATTTCTATGGCTGTGGTATTAGTCATCCTGAAGGAGGATAATAACCTTTTCCCCCCAAATACATTTTTCTCTGCTATCCTGGTTACTTTTTCCTGTCTTTGTTTATAGTCAATCAATATCACTATTAAGGTGCCTCCAGCCTGGTTGTATTCGGGTGTGGAGCCTTGTCTGTTGGACACCCCGACTTACCGCAGAGATACCAAACACCCTTTCAAAATCTATTACTGGGTCAAGCCTCAACTCTGCTGCTTTAAAAATCACTTCTTCAAGGTTTATTTTGATGTTTTCTTTCTCTCCATGTCAGCAGGACAGCTGTGAATTTCTTATTTTCAACAGGACCCTCTTTGAGTAATGGTGACCCAGTAAGAGGGATTTTCATGTACGCTTCCAGAATTTTTCTCTCAGAGGTTTAAGCTTTCTCCCATTAATCTAACTGGAAAGGGGATTCATTTTTTTCCTCAGTGTCTGTAATTGTAATTACTGCCTTGATTAATGCCAAGTTCAAAGGCTAGGTCTGGCCATTACAAAGGAGACAAAACTAAACAGAGAATTTAATGCAAGAAAAAAAAAATTGCATTTTTAAAAAATATTTTTCTTACTTGAGGATAATCTGCATTGTTAGATGCTGCAGAAGATATATGACCAAGGAATATGTTTAATTAGCTTAATTTTAAAATAACACCTTGGAGTGGTATAACTCTGATTTAGTTTTACCTTATCTTACACATTGACTCATTCTTTCCCTCCCTGATAGTCTAGGAAATAAAGCATGTACAGTCCTCTTTGACAAAGATGGAAAGTTAGGCATTCCCAAGTTTGTCACTTCATTGAGAAAACAAGGATTGGGGAGTTTGAGAGGATATAGAGCTAAGGGAAATGTAACCAAAAAAGGCCTGTGTACCCCAAAAAGTCTAGTTAAGAGGAACCAGGTCCATTCCAGGGGGAGAAATAGTAACATCAAATACAAAGAATGAGATGAGAATATGGAGAGAATATAGTTGTGATACTAAATATCTCAAAAGTTACATAATATATAAGTTCAGTTCAGTTCAGTTGCTCAGTCATGTTTGACTCTATGAGACCCCATGAACCGCAGCATGCCAGGCCTCCCTGTCCATCAACAACTCCCGGAGTCCACCCAAACCCATGTCCATTGAGTCGGAAATGCCATCCAGCCATCTCATCCCCTGTTGTGCCCTTCTCCTCCTGCCCTCAATCTTTCCCAGCATTAGGCTCTTTCCAAATGAGTCAGCTCTTCACATCAGGTGACCAAAATATTGGAATTTCAGCTTCAGCATCAGTCCTTCCAATGAACACCCAGGACTGATCTCCTTTAGGATGGACTGGCTAGATCTCCTTGCAGTCCAAGGGACTCTCAAGAGTCTTCTCCAATACCACAGTTCAAAAGCATCAATTCTTCGGTGCTCAGCTTTCTTTATAGTCCAACTCTCACATCCATACATGACTACTGGAAAAGGCTATTTTCCATAGCCTTGACTAGACGGACCTTTGGCAAAGTAATGTCCCTGCTTTTTAATATGCTATCTAGGTTAGTCATAACTTTCCTTCCAAGGAGCAAGAGTCTTAAAATTTCATGGCTGCAATCACCATCCACAGTGATTTGGGAGCCCAGAAAAATAAAGTCAGCCACTGTTTCCACTGTTTCCCCATCTATTTCAAATGAAGTGATGGGACTGGATACCATGATCTTAGTTTTCTGAATGTTGAGCTTTAAGCCAACTTTTTCACACTCCTCTTTCACTTTCATCAAGAGGCCCTTTAGTTCTTTGCTTTCTGCCATAAGGGTGGTGTCATCTGCATATCTGAGGTTATTGATATTTCTCCCAGCAATCTTGATTCCAGCTTGTGCTTCCTCCAACCCAGCATTTCTCACGATGTACTCTGCATACAAGTTAAATAAGCAGGGTGACAATATACAGCCTGACATACTCCTTTTCCTATTTGGAACCAGTCTGTTGTTTCATGTCCAGTTTTAACTGTTGCTTGCTGACCTGCATATAGGTTTCTCAAGAGGCAGGTCAGGTGGTCTGGTATTCCCATCTCTTTCAGAATTTTCCACAGTGTATTGTGATCCACAGAGCAAAAAAAAAAAAAAAAGAAAGAAAAGGTTATTATGACTCAGCCATTATAATGAATTGATACAAAAGGACAACATTAGTTGACAACAGCAATGTCATATTTATATATTAAGTGAACAGGTAGCTTCCTTGTAAATATTTTTCAATTTATTCCAATGGAGAAAATCTAGAAGCAATTGCCAGTGAATAACAAATGGCACTATTTAAGTTGTTGAGCAAGTCTTCATTGAGAAACAACCATGAGTAGACACTGGGTTACAAACTGTGCTGGTTCAAAGATGAGACGGAAATGGTCACTGCCCTTGAGAACCCATAACCATAAAGAGAGAAAAGTAGAAGCTAAGTATAAAATATGACTATTATTGAGCATTCTATTAAGAAGCATTGTTTTAAGGTCTTTATATTGAGTATTGTGTGGAAGGATATTAAAAGAGATCAGTGGAGTAGGAGGGACTTTGTAAATATGTGTGGTGATAAATATTAAATAGACTTCTTGTGGTGATTATTTTGTGATGTATACAAATATTAAATTACTATTTATACTGATTATATGTCCATTACACCTCAGTTAATTAAAAAAAAAAAGTGTTAGTGGAGACCATAACTGCCTAGGTGATTTGGCGAGAAGGTATAGGCTTGAAAGTGTGGGTTGAATTTTCAAAGATGGAAAGGATGCATTAAAGTATTCCACTCAAATAAACTGCACCAGGAAAGCAAGGAGGGAAAATATTCTAAGGCACCTAGAGGAATAAAATGAATGTCAGTTGTGACTGGTGAAGAGATATGTTTTAGGGACCAGGGGTTAATGCATCAACTTCAGTACAGGAAGAAGAGTTTGGTTTTTATGAACCACTGAAGCTTGTTGACTGCAGATTTCATATGATAAAAATAGGTTGATTTAGGAAACAAAGAGTGGCAGTAACTGAGGGAATATCAGTTAAATAGCCATGACAATAGCTCAGGCTTCTCCTGCCCCCAAACAACCATGGACAATGTAAGGAAAAAGAAAGGAAGGGTTCCAGAAGATAGTCCCTGTGTAGTTTAAGTTGTAAATAATCCAGTTCCTCATCTCTGATAAAGGCCTTATTGTGATGCTTTTTATTGCAGTAACTGACATCCATGGAGATGCTCCAACCATAACTGAAGAGGCACTTTGGCCGTTAGAGGGAACAAAATTATTCTTCTAGGTTTCAAATACACTTCCCTAAGGATAAACTGTGATCTAAGCTGTGAAACCAGTTACATACAAAATTCACAGGTTTCTGACCAGAATACACATAGAAATCTTTCTTCAAGATGAGGAGAAGCATTTGTTCTGGAACAAAAAAAGGACTCATCATGTTGAAGTATTTTGAAATATTTGGATGCGATGCATATCTTAGTAAAACCTTAATGTCTGATAAATAAGGCTAAGAGAACATTGCTGTGAAGAGAGGGGTGTTTCTAAACTCATATAGATTGAAGAGTATTGTGCAATTTTGGTTTCTACAGTGGAATTTTATTTTTTTTCTTTATTCTCTTCCTTCTTCTTCTCCCAATAACCCCCAAAGGGGCAATCTTCCTTCCTCATGCAAGGGAACAGAGAGAAAGAACAGTAGACATAGAGGGTAGCTACAAATATACCTAACTCAAGACAACATCTGCAGGCAACTTGTTGCATGAGTGTTCCCATTTCTCAGGATCTGATTTCCTCTAGTCAATAATGCTGATCTGTAGGGCAGATAATACCATAATTAAAAGCAACCATGTGGTTAAAACAGCTTATATATGCCAGACCAAGCACTTGGCAGATCTAGTCTTTGATAACCGTCATAACATAATTTCTTCTTTATCCATTTGTCTGTTGATGGATGCTTGGGTGAATTCCGTGTATTCTTGGCTATTGTAAATGGTGCTGCTGTGCATTGGGGTGCATGTATCTTTTTAAATTAGTATTTGCATTTTTTCCGGATATATACCCCAGGAGTGGAATTGCTAAATCATATGGTAGTTCTATTTTTAATGTTTTGGCGAACCTCCATGTTTTCTGTAGTGACTGCACCAATTTCCACTCCCACCTATAGTGGAGTGGAAATACACATACACCAAGAGGATTAAATTAAAATGCAGGCATGTGATCATTTTTTTCCCATATCTTCTTCATTTGTTAGATTTTTTGATGATGGCCAGTTTGACAGGTGTGAGGTTATATATCATTGAAGTTTTATTTGCATTCAGCAATGTTGAACATCTTTTCATATGCTTGTTGGCCACCTGTGTCTTCTCTGGAAAAATGTCTATTTGAATCTTCTGCCCTAATGATAAAAAAAAAATAGGGAGTGCTGAATGACACCCTTAATAATACATGTACACCAAGAGTATTAAATTAAAATGTAGGCATGTGATCAAGAATCACATATATTTTAAGAAAAACAATATACTGGAAAAAACAAGAAGAAGAACTTAAAGTATAAGAAAATATGATTCATAATCTAATCCNTTTAATAAAAATTATGTGTAATATATTACTTAGCCTTAAAAAAGGAAGAAATATTACCATTTGCAACAACATGGATGGACCGAGAAGACATTATTGCTAAGTGAAATGTCACAGAGAGACAACTTCTGCATGGTTTTATTTATATGAGATATCTAAAAACAGTTAAACTTATAGAAGCAGAAAATAGAATGGTGGTTGCCAAGGGCTGACAGGGAAATTGAAAGTTTTCAATGGGCATAAAGTTATACTAGATAAATAAATTCTAGAGGGCTGCAGTACAACATGGTGCCTGAAGTTGACAATATTGTATTGGGCACTTAAAAACATCTTAAGAGGGTAGATCCCATGCTGAGTGTTCTCACTACACATTCAATAAAAAGGCAAAGAGACAAAGAAAAAAGTCCGTGAGGTGCTGGATATGTTTACTGCCTTGATTATGATGATGCTGTCACAGGTGTATGCATATGTCCAGACTCATCAAATTGTATATATTAGATGTATACAGATTTTTTGTATATCAGATATATCTCAGAGCTGTGAAGAATTGAAGACATCGACTCTTATAGGGATACACTATGTATATGTTGTGTGGCATCTTAGTCCTAAGCGATAATTAAGTGTTTGTTCCTTGAATGTGAGCAGTTCTTACCAAGTTTCCAGCTGCTGCTGTGATCGGGTAGTATCCTTTCCTATCTTGTTTTTTGGTCTGTGACTCTGTGCCCACCTCACTGCTTCTTTCTGGCTCTCTCAATGAAATGGCACCTAAATAAAAAATTGCTTCTTTTGTCTGTTGCTGGCTTTTTCACAGTGGGGCTCTTGATTTGAACAAACCTGAAGATGTCAGCCTGTATAAGCACTCAGGGAAAGACATGTTCACAAAGGTTCCTGCTCTAGAAAATTATACACTACTTTCAAAATGCTTTGCCACATTTAAAAGTATAATTACACCCTTCTTTTTAAAGGCTGACATGACATATGTTTACACATGTTTTAGCTGACTTATGACAATACACAGTTGTGTGTTATACATTTGGTGGCAATATCTAAAATTTCATGGGAAAACATCTGAAGCTGTCTGTTGTTGACCCTGTGTTTTAGAGTAAAAAATGGAACTTGCAAACTTCATAATACTTTTTAATCTTTGTATAATCAGTTAATTATCACTTTGCCTTGTTGCCGTCAAGAATTATTTGCTTAACCACCCTCACCATGTTACAGACTTTCTTGTTTTTCTGTGGTTGTTTCCATTTTATTGGGGTTTCTAAAAGAGTACAGTCCCAGAGAACTTACTATAATGATAAAAATGTTCTATATCTGCATTGCTCAATATGGTAACCATTAGCCACATGTGTACAGGAAAATTGGCTACTGCAAATGAGGAATTGAAATTTTAACTTTATTTTATGTGAATTAAATTTAAATACCCATATGAGACAAGTAGTGCTGTTCCACAGAAATATATTGTGGGCCACACATGAGGTTTTTAATTGTCTAATAACCACATTTTTTAAAAAAGCTAAAAAGAAAGCAAAATTAAATTTTAAAAATATGTTTATTTAATCCAATAGGTCCCAAATAATATCATTTTAACCTAGTCAAATTCATAGAAAAAGTAAAATTGTGGTTGCCAAGGGCTTTATCAGAAGAAGGGAATGGGGAGTTATCTTTTAATGGATGCAGAGTTTCAATTTTACAAATTAAAGAGTCCTATAAATGGATGAGGGTCTTCCCAGGTAGTGAAAGTGGTAAAGAACCCACCTGCCAGTGCAGGAGACGTAAGAGACACAAATTTGATCCCTGGGTTGGGCAGATACTCAGGAAGAGGGCATAGCAACCCACACCAGTATTCTTGTCTAGCGAATCCCACAGAGAGAGGAACCTGGCAGGCTACAGTCCATGGGGTCACAAAGAGTCGAACATGACTGAAGTGACTGAGCATGCCCACAGGCAATTATTGATGATGGTAATGGCTATACAACAATGTGAATGGACATATTGCCTTAAAAATGGTTAGAATGATAAATTTTATGTTATGTATATTTTTTTACAATTTTAAAAAATGAAAATAAATTATCCAATAAAAATATTTTTAAAGTCTCCTGCATTGTAGGCAGATCCTTTACCATCTGAGCCATCAGGGAAGCCCAAGAATACTGGAGTGGGACGCCTATCCCTTCTCCAGGGGTACTTGCCAACCCAGGAATTGAACCAGGGTCTCCTACATTGCAAGGTGGATTCTTTACCAGTTGAGCTACCAGGGAAGTCCAATTATCCAATAAAAATACTATTGAAGTCATAATTTCTTTTCTTTCTTACTAAGTATCTAAATATTTAAAATCTGTTATTTAAATTTTACTTAGAGTATATCAGACTAACTTAATAGCTAGTTAGTCTTCATACTACTTAATAGCTACAAGTGGCTAGTGGCTGTTATAAAGGGTAGAATTGTTATAGAGAAAGAAAACAATCAGAAACATTATTCATTAACTTCCTGCTCTTCCTACACTCCAATTGGAACCCAATCATTTTTAACTTATAGAATTATTAATCTATAGAATATATATCCATTAACTACAAAAACATAGCATTCTGGGAGGAGATGTTGATAGCAGGGAAGCTGTGTGTGTGTGTGTGTGTGTGTGTGTGTGTGTATGTGTATGGTTGGGACAGAAAGTATATGAGGACCTGCTGTGCAACATTTTTATGAACCTAAAACTGCTCTCAAAAATAAAGGTTTTTTGTTTTGTTTTGTTTCAAAAAAAAAGGAAGGGGGAAGAAAGAATGAAGAGGGAAGTTTTGATGCATGGATGAATCTTGAAGACATTAGGCTAAATGAAGAAAGCCAGTCACAAAAGGACAAATATTGTGTGAGTCCACTTATATAAGGTAGCTACAGTGGTCAGATTCATAGAGACAGGAAATAGAATGGTAGTTTCTAGCAGCTTGAGGGAGAAGAGTTGGGGAGTTATATTTTAATGAGGATGGAATTTTCAGTTTGGGAAGGTGAAATTCTGGAGATGAATGATGATGATGTTTAAATAACAATGTAAAATGTACTTAATACCACTGAACTATATACTAAAAATGGTTAAGATGGTAACATATTATGTATGCTTTACCAGAGTAAAAAAAAAAAAAAAGTTTAAAAGGGAAAAGCTCATTCCTCATTATCTTCCCCCTAGAGTACATCAGCAACCTACTTTAATCTTGACCAACCAGCAAAGTATTCATCCTCTCCCTCACTTCCATTTTTCTCCCAGGAGAAAATTCTTCAATTCTAATTCCAAAACATAGCCTCATTTTGTCCACATCTTTTCATCATTATCATCACCTCATGCTTACTTGGGATCTTTCTACTTATTGTTTTCCCAGCCCAGAAGACTCTGCTGACCTTCTTGAAATGACTGGACTCTTCCTGTCATTCAAGCTGTATCTTTCAGGACACTTTCTTGCAAAAGTCTTCCCCCACCACTTTAAAGTAGCCACTCAGTTTCAGTGTTTTGCAAAGTACTTATAGCTTTCTGTACACAATTTTTATTTTATCTTTCCCTAGATCATAATGTAAATTCTGTGGGTTCAAGGACCTTTTCAATCTTTATTATTACTCTTTCTATCTAGTTCAGTGCCTGGTACAAATTTGGCACTCAACACACATTTTTTAAATAAACAAATGAAAGAATCTAAATTCTAGTTTCTTCACGGTGAAAGTGACTATTCATAATTGAATTTAATAGATTGATTTGAGTATTAAATAAAATAATGTCTGTTTAAGTACTTAGAGTGGTGTCTAAAGCAAAGACAGCACACAGCAAACGTTAACTGTTATTGTCATTAATATTATCACTAGGCAAATTATAGAGTGATCATGGCAACTTGGGGCATTGCTATTACTAGTTTTTACCTGGGAAGCAGAGAAGTGACAGCTAAAGGGAATCTTCTTAACCCATAGAAAGTGATAGAATATTTCTGGTAAGAAAATTGGTGTTTGAATATTCAAGTCAGTTGCGTAAAAAATTTTATTGGCCAAGGTGAATTAATTGGACACGGAGGAGGTATATTTTTGTTACATAAAATTTCATAAATGAGAGTGTCCAATCCAGATATCAATCATGAATCAACAGAGTACTTGAAAGCTTAGAATGCATCTTACATGCATCATCAAACTTTTCCCCTTTACAATGATTCTGTGATGACGCAAAGACAGCTATCAATAGTCGTTAGCAAAGCATCTTGAAAAATGAAGCACATAAAATAAGTAAGCCAAAGCCTGAATCCAGTTTGTACATCTCTAGTTTTTAATATTGTTAATCAAAATAATGTGGTTTTTAATAAGAAACACTGAAACACTCAGATTTATATGCAGTTTGGGTATGATTATTTCATGTTCTCTCAAGACAGATTAATTTTAAAATTAAAATATCAAAATTCAATTTTGTCTAGTTTAAAAAGAAATCATACAGAATTGTTAATATTCAAACTTGTCCTGAGTTTGAAGGATTTTGGTTTGCTATTTAGGGCTAAAATATCCTCTTCCTTACAATAAGCCAAAAATCCTCATGTAAAAATATCAGTTACCCAAGCTGTACTTGTTATACAAGGCTTTTTTCCCCCTCTCCCTTAAGATTTCGTATAAAGTTGCTCATCTTCTCTTGAAAAGAACAAAATCCTGGATTACATCAGTTCACCTTGGCAAAAAGAAAAAGAAGAAGTTCCATAATGGTAACAGAAATGAAATCTTTCACTCCACTTATATATTTCACTAAAAATAGAGCACTTTCAAACTGTAAGATATTGTCGTTTTTAAAAATGTAGAAACATGAATGAAATCATTTTATCTTTAGTTTGTTAAAGTATTTAATTAAAAGAAACCCATTTGTTTGATAAATTGGTTTTATGCATAATATGCCATTGCAAAACGATAGCAGTTGAAAAGATAGATAGGTGGAAAAGAAGAGATGAAAATCAGAGTAGGAAATGATAAGCATGATCTAGACAGTCTGATTTTCCAGCAGGGGGATTGCCTTAGGTAACTGTGGAAGAACCAGAAATATAGAGAAAGGAAAATCAAGAAGATATGCATAGTCTTAGTTGAGAAGGACAGTAACTTGAACATAATGGAGACAATGAGGAGTTAAAAGTAGACGGTGACAAGCCAGTTATGTAATGGGGTGAAGGTGAGGGAGGCAAAGAAGAGTTAGGAGAGAAGGCAGAAGGTGAGCAGTGTGCTAAGGACAAGAAGTTGGCATCTTATGTTTGTGAAGGGAGCATGTGATAATCCAGGTACTTCTACCGTTGGGGAAACATCATAAATGAGCTATGCTAGCTTGCATTCAAGCGTGAGAAAAAAATATTTTCCATATCTGTAGACAAACTGTACTCCCATTATCATAATTGAATAATATGATAATGTTACAATCTAAGCTACTTAGTAGCAATGATAATTATGTGCATATATTAACTTATTTTTTAATTATAAAAATGGTACCTTCTTCACTATATCAGTTCAGTCACTCAGTTGTGTCCTACTCTTTGTGACGCCATGGACTGCAGCACACCAGGCCTCCCTGTCCATCACCAATTCCCAGAGCTTACTCAAACTCATCTCCATTGAGTGGGTGATGCCATCCAACCATCTCATTCTCTGTCGTCCCCTTCTCCTGCTTTCAGTCTTTCCCAGCATCAGGGTCTTTTCCAATGAGTCAGTTCTTCACATCAGGTGGCCAAAGTATTGAGCTTCAGCTTCAACATCACTCCTTCCAATGAATATTCAGGACTGATCTCCTTCAGAATGGACTGGTTGGATCTCCTTGCAATCCAAGGGACTCTCAAGTGTCTTCTCCAACACCACAGTTCAAAAGCATCAATTCTTCAGTGCTCAGCTTTCTTTATAATCCAACTCTCACATCCATACATGACTACTGGAAAAACCATAGCTTTGACTAGACAAACTTTATTGGCAAAGTAATGTCTCAGCTTTTTAATATGCTGTCTAGGTTGATCATAGCTTTTCTTCCAAGGAGCAAGCATCTTTTAATTGCATGGCTGTAGCAAATTTTGAAAACTCAGCAGTGGCCACAGGACTGGAAAGGGTCAGTTTTCATTCCAATTCCAAAGAAAGGCAATGCCAAAGAATGCTCAAACTACCGCACAATTACACTCATCTCACATGCTAGTAAAGTAATGCTCAAAATTCTCCAAGCCAGGCTTCAGCAATACGTGAACCATGAACTTCCAGACATTCAAGCTGGTTTTAGAAAAGGCAGAGGAACCGGAGATCAAATTGCCAACATCTGCTGGATCATGGAAAAAGCAAGAGAGTTCCAGAAAAACATCTATTTCTGCTTTATTGACTATGCCAAAGCCTTTGACTGTGTGGATCACAATAAACTGTGGAAAACTCTGAAAGAGATGGGAATACCAGACCACCTGACCTGCCTCTTGAGAAACCTATCTGCAGCTCAGGAAGCAACAGTTAGAACTGGACATGGAACAACAGACTGGTTCCAAATAGGAAAAGGAGTACCTCAAGGCTGTATATTGTCACCCCGCTTATTTAACTTCTATGCAGAGTACATCATAAGAAACGCTGGGCTGGAAGAAACACAAGCCGGAATCAAGATTGCTGGGAGAAATGTCAATAACCTCAGATATGCAGATGACACCACCCTTATGGCAGAAAGTGAAGAGGAACTGAAAAGCCTCTTGATGAAAGTGAGAGAGGAGAGCGAAAAAGTTGGCTTAAAGCTCAACATTCAGAAAAGGAAGATCATGGCATCTGGTCCCATCACCTCTTGGGAAATAGATGGGGAAACAGTGTCAGACTTTATTTTTGGGGGCTCCAAAAGTCACTGCAGATGGTGATTGCAGCCATGAAATTAAAAGACACTCCTTGGAAGGAAAGTTATGACCAACCTAGATAGCATATTCAAAAGCAGAGACATTACTTTGCCAACAAAGGTCCGTCTAGTCAGGCTATGGTTTTTCCAGTGGTCTTGTATGGATGTGAGAGTTGGACTGTGAAGAAAGCTGAGTGCCGAAGAATTGATGCTTCTGAACTGTGGTGTTGGAGAAGACTCTTGAGAGTCCCTTGGACTGCAAGGAGATCCAACCAGTCCATTCTAAAGGAGATCACCGCTGGATGTTCTTTGGAAGGAATGATGCTAAAGCTGAAACTCCAGGACTTTGGCCACCTCATGCAAAGAGTTGACTTATTGGAAAAGACTCTGATGCTGGGAGGGATTGGGGGCAGGAGGAGAAAGGGACGACAGAGGATGAGATAGCTGGATAGCATCACTGACTCGATGGATGTGAGTCTGAGTGAACTCCAGGAGCTGGTGATGGATAGGGAGGCCTGGCGTGCTGCGATTCATGGGGTTGCAGAGTCAGACGCGACTGAGCGACTGACTGAACTGAACTGAACTGTCACCATCTGCAGTGAATTTGGAGCCCCCAAAAATAAAGTCTCTCACTGTTTCCATTGTTTTCCCATCTATTTGCCCTGAAGTGATGGGACCAGTTGCCATGATCTTACTTTTCTGAATGTGAGTTTTAAGCCAGCTTTTTCACTCTCCTCTTTCACTTTCATCAAAGAGGCTCTTTAGTTCTTCACTTTTTGCCATAAGGGTGGTATCATCTGCATATGTGAAGTTATTGATATTTCTCCCCACAATCTTGATGCTAGTTTGTGATTAATCCAGCCCAGTATTTCTCATGATGTACTCTGCATATAAGTTAAATAAGCAAGATGACAATATACAATGTTGATGTACTCCTGTCCCAATCTGGAACCAGTCTGTTGTTCCATGCTGCTGCTGCTAAGTTGCTTCAGTCGTGTCCTACTCTGTGCGACCCCAGAGAAGGCCACCCCACTTGGCTCCCCCGTCCCTGGGATTCTCCAGACAAGAACACTGGAGTGGGTTGCCATTTCCTTCTCCAATGCATGAAAGTGAAAAGTGAAAGTGAAGTCACTGTTGTCTCTGACTCCTAGCAACCCCATGGACTGTAGCCTACCAGGCTCCTCCATCCCTGGGATTTGCGAAGCAAGAGTACTGGAGTGGGTCTGTTGTTTCATGTCCAGTTCTAACTGTTGCTTCTTGACCTGCATACAGATTTCTCAGGAGGCAGTTCAGGTGGTCTGGTATTCCCATCTCTTGAAGAATTTTCCATAGCTTGTTGTGATTCACACAGTCAAAGGCTTTGGCACAGTCAATAAAGAAGTAGATATTTTTCTGGAACTCTCTTGCTTTTTTGATAATTCAACAGATCTTGGCAATTTGATCTCTGATTCCTCTGTCTTTTCTAAATCCAGCTTGAACATATGGAAGTTCATGGTTCACGTATTGCTGAAGCCTGGCTTAGAGGATTTTGAGCATTACTTTGCTAGTGTGTGAGTTGAGGGCAATTGTGCGGTAGTTTGAGTATTCTTTGGCATTGCCTGTCTTTGAGACTGGAATGAAAACCGATCTTTTCCAGTCCTGTGGCCACTGCTGAGTTTTCCAAATTTGCTGGCATATTGAGTGCAGCACTTTCACAGCATCATCTTTTAGGATTTGAAATAGCTCAACTGGAATTCTTCACTATAATACTTAGGAAAAATTTAATTAAAAAGAAAATAAATGCTATATACAGCCTCAGCATTCAGGAAAAGTCATTCTTAACAAGTTGCAGACATAGAAATATATGTTTACTTAACATTTACTCTGTGTGATCACATAAATTGTTTGATGTTTTTAATCATGTTTTAACAATATAATATGTGTCTTTACATTTAATTAATTATATAATTAACAGTTTTTCAGAGGGATGCCTTTAAAGGCTGAATAATATTCTACTAAAATATTTTGGTCTTTTATATTTTCATTTTTTGACATGGAATCTAGCAATGACCGACTTTATAAATAAATGCCTATCTCTTTCTAAGTGAAATTTTTGGGTTAAGCTTTTTAAAGTCCCTTGATATATAATCATATTGGCTTTAAGAAAGTCTCATAAATATCCACTGCTTATAGTGTGAATTTGGGAACAGAATGAACTTGGGTAATGGATATTCTTTGCTCTCTGAACTCACACAATGAGAATTTAGGAATTAGATAGCAAAGCATTTGGGACAATATTTTCAGAAACTTGGAATTACATTATGAATGCAGTTTTATATCTTGATATTTCTTTTAGAATTATATAGAAAAGTGACAATTACGATGACAGGAGATTTTTATTAGCAACAATAGATGCCAGAAAACAATGAAGTAATATCTTTAAAGTATTGAGGAAAAATAAAATGTCAAGAGAATCAAATATTCAGCTAAACTGTCATTCAAGAGTGCAGGAAAAATAATGACATTTTGTTTTTCATACTTAAAAAATAAAATTTCTTGCAAACCCTGAAATATCCTGAAGTAATGAATCAGTTCAGTTCAGTCTCTGTTATGTCCCACTCTTTGTAACCTCATGGACTGAAGAATTCCAGGCTTCCATGTCCATCACCAACTCCCAGAGCTTGCTCAAACTCATGTCCATCGAGCCAGTGATGCCATCCAACCACCTCATTCTCTGTCTTCCCCTTCTCTTCTTGTCTTCAATCTTTCCCAGCATCAGGGTCTTTTCCAGTGAGTCAGTTCTTTGCTTCAGGTGGCCAAGGTATTGGAGCTTCAGCTTCAGCACCAGTCCTTCCAGTGAATACTCAGGAATATACCTTTGCAAAAAAGAACAATAGAAAAAAATGGAATGCATAAAACAGTAAGTGTGAACATTTGAGAAATGTTTATAAATCTAATTAATTATTGACTAAAAGTTACAATAGTTTAACATATTTAAAAGGTAATGCTAGATAATATGATGGAGAAGGCAATGGCACACGACTCCAGTACTCTTGCCTGGCAAATCCCATGGACGGAGGAGCCTGGTGGGCTGCAGTCCATGGGGTCGCTAAGAGTCGGACATGACTGAGCGACTTCACTTTCACTTTTCACTTTCATGCATTGGAGAAGGAAATGGCAACCCACTCCAGTGCTCTTGCCTGGAGAGTCCCACGGATGGGGGAGCCTGGTGGGCTGCCATCTCTGGGGTCGCACAGAGTCGGACACGACTGAAGTGACTTAGCAGCAGATAATATGAGAAAGCCTGAGTTACACAGTAACTTCATATTTCAGGTAAAGATAGCAAAAATCTTTAAAAATACATAGTAGAATTCATAAGTAGGAATAATTTCCAGCAGCCAAAAACAAAGCAGAAACAAGAGCCTGAAGGTAAATATAATGTTTTAGAAGCAATGAATAGAATAAAAATGTGGCTCTTCAACACTTAATTATGTATAGAAAGAGACAGAAGATGAGGAATTGGGTAGATAAAAATGAAATTTTTTAATGGAAAATTCACAGAAATCAAGAGAATGAACTTTCAATAAAAAAGAAAGACAGATATTCTACCCATTGCTATCTCAGAAAGATTTTGAAAAAGTTTTTCTGTCATGCTAGAGTTCTAAGTTTGGGTAACATAATTACTAGGCTGATTTGCTAAGTGTGTTTATTTGGTTACAGAGTTTAATATATAAAAATTTTAAAACTATTGAAAGAATATATAAAAGAATTATGCTTATGAATTTGGAATTATAAGCAGTTTTTTAAATAAGCTTCAAAAAGTAGAAATTTTAGGAAAAAGACTCATAATTTGATCAAATCAAAATATAAATCTTCTGTCAAATAAAGGAAAGCATGATGTAATAGAAATGTAAAAGGCAGAAAATGATGAAAAAATGTATTGGCAAAATGTAAAGCATGCAAGGAACTGGAAGTAACAAAAGTATACACAAAACATCAAAGGAAATCTAAGAAAAAGGCAAGAAAGGAAAATGGATAAATGGTTTACAGATACAAAATTCAAATCAGATACCCAATTGGATAATAGATACATAAAAATTATCAAAGCTGGCAAACATTGAAGTAAAATTAAAACAACCTAGAGTCCAGTATGGTGTTGGAGAAGACTCTTGAGAGTCCCTTGGACTGCAAGGAGATCAACCCAGTCAATCCTAAAGGAAATCAATCCTGAATATTCATTGGAAAGACTGATGCTGAAGCTGAAGCTCCAACACTTAGGCCACCTGATGCAAAGAACTGACTCATTGGAAAAGGCCCTGATGCAGGGAAAAATTGAAGGCAGGAGGAGAAGGGGACAACAGAGGATGAGATGGTTGGATGGCATCACCAACTCAATGGACATGCCTTTGAGTAAACTCTGGGAGTTGGTGATGGACAGGAAAGACTGGCATGCTGTTGTCCATGGGGCTGCAAAGAGTTGCACACGACTGAGTGACTGAACTGAACTGAACTGGGTCTCCAGTATAGCCCTATCAGCTTGACAAAATTTTATTAGTGTGATATTGCCAACTGTTATCAATGATGGAAAGAAAAACAAAATATTCAACTATGACTTCTGAAAACATAGACAAGAGTTTAGCAAATTTAATAAAGCAGACCAGCTTCTCCCTCTCTCCCTGTAAGTCCTTTACTAGACATACATCTTAGAGCAACAGTTCTAAATGTGGTCCACAGACCAGTGGGAGCCCCTGAGATCCTTTCAGAGTATCTTCAAGTCAAAACTACTTTTATAATAGTTAATAAGACCTCATTTTTTTTTTTGTCTGTAGAGATGTTTACATTGGTGGTATAAATGCAATGAAAGATAAAACTGCTGATGCTTTAACACAATGTAGACAGAAACATTGGAATATGGTTTCTGTATTTTTTACCACCTGGGACTTGCAGTTAAAATAGAAAAAGCTAGTTTTACCAAAGAATGTCCTTGATAAATAGGTGAAAAGTATTAAGTTTCTTAAATCTTGACTGTTGAGTGCACATCTTTTTAATATTCTGTGTGACAAAATTGCAATTAAGCATGAAGTATTTCAACAGCATATTGAGCAGCAAAGAACAACACTTGTGTGATTGAGTTATGAACAGAAATAGTTGTTTTTATTTATGAAATACCATTTTTACTTGAATGAAGAACTGACAGACAAACTACAATTGTTCAGGAGGGTATCTGGCAGTCACTTTCATGGAAGTGAATTTCAACCAAGAAAGTTTGCTGATTCAAGGCAAACAATGAATAATATTTGTAACAAAAACAAAATTCAAGTTTCTAAGTGAAAATTAGAATTTTGAAAAACTGACATTAGCTACTGTGAGTTTCAGTTCAGTTCAGTTCAGTCACTCAATCGTGTCCGACTCTTTGCGACCCCATGAACCGCAGCACGCCAGGCCTCCCTATCCATCACCAACTCTTGGAGTCCACCCAAACCCATGTCCATTGCGTTGTTGACACCATCCAACCATCTCATCCTCTGTCGTCCCTTTCTTCTTCTTCCCCCAGTCTCTCCCAGCATCAGCGTCTTTTCAGATGGGTCAGCTCTCCGCATCAGGTGGCCAAAGTATTGGAGTTTCAGCTTCAACATTAGTCCTTCCAATGAACAACCAGGGTTGATCTCTTTTAGGATGAACTGGTTGGATCTCCTTGCAGTCCAAGTCACTCTCAAGAGTCTTCTCCAACACCACAGTTCAAAAGCATCAATTCTTCAGTGCTCAGCCTCCTTTATAGTCCAACTCTCACATCTATACATGACTGCCGGAAAATCCATAGCCTTGACTAGATGGATCTTTGTTGGCAAAGTAATGTCTCTGCTTTTGAATATGCTATCTAGGTTGGTCATAAATTTTCTTCCAAGGAGCAAGAGTCTTTTAATTTCACGGCTGCAATCACCATCCACAGTGATTTGGGAGCCCAGAAAAATAAAGTCTGACACTGTTTCCACTGTTTCCCCATCTATTTGCCGTGAAGTGATGGGACCGGATGCCATTAATGTTTTCGTTTTCTGAATGTTGAGCTTTAAGCCAACTTTTTTGCTCTCCTCTTTCACTTTCATCAAGAGGCTTTTTAGTTCTTCTTCACTTTCTGCCATAAGGGTGGTGTCACCTGCATATCTGAGGTATTGATATTTCTCCCAGCAATCTTGATTCCAGCCTGTGATTCCTCCAGCCCAGCGTTTCTCATGATGTACTCTGCATGTAAGTTAAATAAGCAGGGTGACAATATACAGCCTTGATGTACTCCTTTTCCTATTTGGAACCAGTCTGTTGTTCCATGTCCAGTTCTAACTGTTGCTTCCTGAGCTGCAGATAGGTTTCTCAAGAGGCAGGTCAGGTGGTCTGGTATTCCCATCTCTTTCAGAATTTTCCACAGTTTATTGTGATCCACATAGTCAAAGGCTTTGGCATAGTCAATAAAGCAGAAATAGATGTTTTTCTCGAACTCTCTTAGCTTCTGAATGTTTAAAGCCCTTTCTGATGAGACTGGTGTGAATTATTTTTCATTGAATGTGTGCATGTTAGGTTGTTTCAGTTGTGTCCCTGTGGACTGTAGCCCTCCAGACTCCTCTTTCATGGGATTCTCCAGGCATGAACACTGGAGTGGGTTGCCATACCCTCCTTCAGTGGATCTTCTCAACCCAGGGATTGAACGCAAGGTTCTTACATCTCCTGCACTGGCAGGTGAGATCTTTACTACTAGCACCGCCTTGGAAGACCTAGTGCTTATCATGAATTATATATCTATTAAATTATAAAACTCAAAATTCATGATTGCAACTTCCACTGGAGAGGGAAAGAAAAGGCAATATGTGCAAAGGACTTCAAATTAAAATATTTTATGTATGTGAAAAAATGAAACGAATTTTATAGCAAGCCTTTTTCTTCTTTTCTGTAGGGTATATTTAAATATATTCTATTTTCTTTTTTAGTAGTTTTTTATTAAAAACACAAATGCTTTAACATCAACCTTTATTGTAGCTATTATTATTGTCTTTGAATTAATTCTCCCTTTAGGAAGTTTTATGGATTTGAGCATGGTTCTTGATATATTTTATTCAACATAAAACTTACATAATTATATAACAAAAATACACTAAGAATGCATGCATCTAAGTGCACTTCCCAAGTCTGTATATTTTTAAAAAATGTTTTGCCAGTTTCACAGGAAAAAGTGACACATGATTGGTTTCATTACTGTTTTGGTGACCAGCAGTGTTCAGACCCTGGGTCGGAAGGATCTTCTGGAGGAGGGAATGGCAACCCACTCCAGTATTCTTGCCTGGAATTTCCCATGGACAGAGAAGCCTGGAGGGTTATGGTTCATGGAGTTGCAGAGTCTGACATGACTGAAGCTAGTTAGCATGCACACACACAGTGAAGTCCAGGAATGGGAAAAGCACAAGTGATTAAAGTAAGATTATTCCTGCTTTAGAAACCAAGAAACAGTCAGCTTGATACTCCTGCACTCTTGATTTCTTTACCACTAGTGCATCCTGGTAAGAACAAAGAGAGCATTGTAGGCCTGTACTCTTAGGTCAAAGAGCAGTGGGAGAATTTACTATCATGGTTTCCCTGTCCACCATTTGTCACATATGGTGTTGGGGTGAAGTGGCTCTGCAATTTCACAATTATTTAATATGCTCAGTGTCTGCAAGAAATGTGACAAATATGAGAAATAACACGTTCTCAAATATGTGTATTTGGATTCCCATATCTATGCATGCGTGTATGCTAAGTCACTTCAATCGTGTCTGACTCTTTCCGACCCTGTGGATGGTAGCCTACCAGGCTCCTCTGTCCGTGGGATTCTCCAGGCAAGAATATTCTCGAGGGTTTCCATGCCCTCCTCCAAGTGATCTTCCTGACTCAGGGATCAAACCCACATCTCTAATGTCCCCTGTATTTGGCAGGAGGGTTCTTTACCACTAGTGCCCCCTAGGAAGCCCTCCCAGATCTATTGGTCTTGTTCAGTTCCTCAGTCATGTCCAACGCTTTGTGACCCCATGGACTGCAGCCCGCCAGCCTTCCCTATTCTTCACTATCTCTGAGAGTTTGCTCAAACTTATGTTCATTGAGTTAGTGATGCCATCCAACCATCTCATCCTCTGTCACTGCCTTCTCTTCCTGCCATCAATCTTTCCCAGCATCAGGGTATTTTTCAATGAGTTGGCTATTTGCATCAGGTGGCCACAGTATTGGAGCTTCAGCTTCAGCATCAGTCCTTCCAGTGAATATTCAGGGTTTATTTCTTTCAGGGTTGACTGGTTTCATCCCCCTGGTGTCTAAGGGACTCTCAGGAGTCTTCTCCAGCACCATGGTTGGAAAGAATCAGTTCTGTGGTGCTCAGCTTTCTTTACAGGGCAACTCTTACATCCATCCTAACTACTGGAGAAACCACAGTTTTGCCTATACGGACCAAAGAATAAAATCAATCTGATTTCAGTACTGACTATCTGGTGATGTATATGTGCAGAATTATCTATTGTGTTGTTGTAAGATGGTGTTTGCTATGACCAATGTGTTCTCTTGGCAAAACTCTGTTAGCTTTTGCCCTGCTTCATTTTGTTCTCCAAGGCCATACTTGCCTGTTACTCCAGGTATCCTGCTTTTGCATTCCAATCCCCTATGATGAAAATGGCATCTGGTTTTGGTATTAGTTCTAGAAGACCTTATACGTGTTCATAGAACCATTCAGTTTCAGCTTCTTTGGCATTAGCGGTTGGGACATAAACTTGGATTACTCTGATGTTGAAAGGTTTGCCTTAGAAACAAACTGAGATCATTCTGTCATTTTTTGAGATTGCACCCAAGTATTGCTTTTCAAACTCTTGTTGACTATAAGGGTACTCCATTTCTTCTAAGGGATTCTTGCCCACAGTGGTAGATATAATGATCATCTATATTAAATTCAATCATACCTGTCTATTTTAGTTCATTGATTCCTAAAATGTCAATGTTCACTCTTGCAATGTCTATATACACCAGAAAATCATCTACTTCATGTTTCCATTCCTTAATTTATCCAGATTTCTACCTATAAGATCCTTTGGAGATTATCTTACATAATAGGTCTATTCCTTTCAATAGCTATCATTGTTATATGGGGAGGGATTTTAGTGACCTAGCCTTGTTTTTCTACCTCTGAAATTCTTCATGATGATGAATTTCATGCTAGTTAATAGTTTTCTACACCATTTGATGTCCTCTGAGATCAAAACCATGCTGAAAGCCGGCAATGCCATTAAATTATCACTTCTTGATGAAGTTATGCTTGTCTGTTTATTTCCCATGATCCTGTCCTCACAGTGGCTTTTGGAAGAAGCCTGTTTTACTCTTTATATTTATCCTTTCTAGAACAAAGGATCTATATTAAATTATTTCATATTTTGTTTATCATTTCAATTTGTATTTCCTTTTTCATATTTTGACCAATTTTTATTGTACTTTGTATTCTTTTCTTCCTGATTTTTAAAGACTCTTTTTTAAGTACAAATATATCACAGGAATCTTGAACCAAATCAATTGGTCAAATTTGTAGTACATTGTAAATTTCCTTTAAGTTTCTTTATGATCTTCATTTTGCATTCAGAAGTTTAAAGTTTATATATAGACATAATATATCAGCTCTTTAAATGCATGGCTTCTTCCATCGCTTTATTTTTTCCCTTGTAAACCTACTTAAGATTTGCCCATAATTTCTTTGTTTTCATTTTTGTACTTAACTCCTCAAGTTATGCAGAATTTATCTAGTATGTATTGTAAGGAGTGAACTTTACTTCTTCTTCTTCTTTTTTATTTTTTCCATTATTCTGACCAATTTTTTCAGGACAAATAAGTCATGGGGGAAAAAGAAGCTTTATTTTCTCATTCAGTTATGATACCACTTCTATCATGTAGTTAGTTTTTGCATAGAAAAATCATTTGTATTTTAGGTTTTTTATTCTGATTGATTTGCCTCTCTGTGGATTCCTGGGTAACTGCTATACTGTTTTGATTATTGTTCTAAGTTTCATCACTTGGAGGCATTATTCCCTCTGTCCTCCCATTTTATTTCCAGAAAATCTTAACTAATCCTACTTGTTTATTCTTCTAAATGTACCTCAGAATGTCTTCTGTAAAATTTTCTGTGATGTTAATTAGAATTGCAACTTGGATCACAAATTAATTTGAAAATATTAAGTGGAATTCCTACTTCTGTTTAGGAGCTTAACATATATCTTTAATGATTCCCTTATTTCTTACATACTAGAGTTACTTCATATCATTCTGGTTGATAAAACTCCTGCCTTGTTATCACTGTAAATATGATAGGATATTTTGACTCATATTTTCTAATAGTGATGGGAAATGGCGACCCACTCCAGTGTTCTTGCCTGGAGAATCCCAGGGTCCAGGGAGCCTGGTGGGCTGCTGTCTATAGGGTCGCACAGAGTCGGACACAACTGAAGTGACTTAGCAGCAGCAGCATAAAGATTAGTAATTATTGTACATTTATTTTGCATTAAATCCATATTAAAATGGCTTTATTTTCTTGGGCTCCAAAATCACTGCAGATAGTGACTGCAACCATGAGATTAAGACACTTGCTCCTTGGAAGAAAAGTTATGACCAACCTAGACAGCATATTAAAAAGCAGAGATATTACTTTGCCAACAAAGGTCTATCTAGTCAAGGCTATGGTTTTTCCATTAGTCATGTATGGATGTGAGAGTTAGACTATAAAGAAAGCTGAGTGCTGAAGAATTGATGCTTTTAAGCTGTGGTGTTGGAGAAGACTCTTGAGAATCCCTTGGACAGCAAGGAGATCCAACCAGTCCATCCTTTAGGAAATCAGTCCTAAATATTCATTGGAAGGACTGATGCTGAAGCTGACTCCAATACTTTGGCCACCTGATGCGAAGAACTGCTTCATTGGAAAAGACCCTGATGCTGGGAAAGATTGAAGGCAGGAGGAGAAGGGGATGACAGAGAATGAGATGGTTGGATGGCATTACCGACTCAATGGACATGAGTTTGAGTAAGCTCAGGGATTTGGTGATGGACAGAGAAGCCTTGCCTGCTACAGTCCATGGGGTTACAAAGAGTCAAACATGACTGAGTGACTGAACTGAACATATTAAAATATTTTGTTCTGATAGTTTTCCCCCATGGTCTGGCTTTTCTAGATAGATAATTTTATCATCTACAGATAATGATACAATAAAAGCTATATCTGTTTCTTTATACTAATGTGAAAAATTTTAAAAATAAGTTTAAATAATGTGGAGTCTATTGTTTCTAGTTTTAATATTAATAGCTTTTTTCTCCCTCTAGAGTAGTGTCAGCAATACAAAGTTCTGAAGCTGGAATGCCCTTCTCATGGCCGTTGCAAACATCATTAAATCATCATTGTATTTTGTATTTCTAGTGTTCTCGGTAACTAGAGAACATATGCATTTGATATTTTTTATTTGGATTGAGTACCTCTACTTTAAATACATAATTCAAATTACATCATCCTATTTTAGTTTCTTAGCACTTCAGTCTAAAACTTATTAGACTGTAAACGGTAAACTGATATTTAAATAAGATTTACTGTTTATTCTCTGTCTCCTACTCATTTAGGACCAAGACTACATTTACCCTTGTATCCTTAGCTCCTAGAACACTTGGCACATAAAGATATTCAATACATATTTCCTAATAAATGACTCCCATCTATTAAAGATCTGCCCCTAGTTCTCTTTCCATCTCTAGTCCTGCTTACAAAACATTTCTTTAGGGGTTAAGCATCTCAAGGAGCACTACACTTCTGCCTGACTCTGTAATTTGTAGGACATTGTGTCTCAAGTGTTGTTATTTCCAGTATCCATAAAACAGAATATGAAGAAGAATGTGGGGATGCTCCTAGCTAAAGCAGAATAGTTTGGCAGCACCTGGTGCTGTCTTTTAATCTTGTAGTTAGTGATAAATATATAATAAACAAAGATTTTATCCATTTCTAGAAGATATTAATACTTTTATGGATGAATCAGAAAAAAAGTATATGCATTGAATTTTAGACATTATTTCTTGATCTACCTCTATAACTAATTAATAGGAACATCACCCAGATTTTGTCCAACTGAATTCTCTGATTTGTAGATTATAATGATGCTCTCCTTTTTGTTACTGCTTTTTTTTATTTTGTATGAACCTTCAGAAATATATATAATATGAAATCTAAAGTTTTCATAGTCATATTAACCTAAAAGGCAGTAGTTTTATATGTGTCTGTGTGTATATGGTGGCTCAGAAGGTAAAGAGTCTGCCTACAATGCGGGAGACCTGGGTTCAATCCCTGGGTGGGGAAGATCCTCTGGAGAAGGAAATGGCAACCCACTCCAGTACCCTTGCCTGGAAAATCCCATGGACAGAGGAGTGTGGTAGACTACAGTCCATGGGGTCGCAAAGAGTCAGACATGACTGCGCGACTTCACTTCATATATGTTTATAGATATATAAAGTGTTTAATGACTGCTGTATTTATTATGCATGTAAGAATTAAGTAAGATGTTGCAACAAACTCTGAGAGGTGTGTACTAATACTCTAATGTTATAAAGATTGGTTCTTAAATTCAGCGAATATAAACAGTGTCTATACATTCATAGCCAAAAAGTAAAATAAAACTAAACAAAACAGATTTGATACAGGTATCCTGCCTGAGACATCTGTAGTTTACTAATACATTCTGAATTTCAATACTATCGTTGCCTGGATACCATGAAAAGAAACAGAAAATACACACACGCACATGCACACACACACACATACAGAGTTGACTCATTATTCACAGTGATTGTGCTCCATGAAATCACTATGAACACTTGAGTTAATAAATGCTGAATCTTTGTATCTAGGGAAAACATAGGGTTAGGTTCCTACGAGCCCCTGGTCATATGTAGGCAAATTTGCACATGAATCCACAAACTATGAAACTGATTGTATTACACTAACACACAGTACACATATACACATACATGCATACTCATATCATAGACCTATATTAATACTTTCAGTTTCCAGTCCAGCACTGCAAGGTTCATTCTAGCTTTGTCTCTTTATATGTAACTTTTCTCTCTGACAATGAGAAATCTGACTCTGATTATTTACAGTGTATCTACTAATTTGTTCAGCCCTAATATACAAACAAGATGGTTTCATAATTCATAACCCTATTCCTATGAGAAATAAATTTGAAAACTAGAGTACTTATACAGGCTGTTTTAGTCATCTGTAACTTTATAGTATCAGTCAAAATATGATTTTCCATCCCCTTTCTTCTTCATTCCTAAAATTCATTTGTAATTTGATGCACACATTTAGGTGCATTTGTCACAATCTTCAGCCCATCTTTTTTCTGTATCCTGGTTGATTTTTTAAATTTCCATATATTAAAATTCACTTTTTCGAGGTGTGTGTTCTATGGATTTTGATGAATGCATACAGTAAGATATCTAACACTGTTCTGTACATAACAGTTCCATCACCTTCAAAATTTCTTCACACTGCTCCATTATAGACAACCTCTCTCCCACTCCACACTGCTCCTTTTCTTTCCTCAAAATTTGCCTTTTTCCAAGTGTCATGTAAATTAAACTATGTAATATATAGCCTTTGGCTACTGACTCTTTTCTTTAGAAAAAAGCATTTAAGATTCATCTGTTTTATTGCTTGAATCAATAGTTTATTCCTTTTGTATGTAAAGTAGTATTCCAAGATATGAAGATATTTTTTATTTCCCTATACATCTCTTTTATTGTAAATTTCTAATATTTCATATACACATAAAGACTATTCCACTGTACAGGGCAGCTGAACACAGTTTATAATGCTGATTCTCTAAATAACTTCTCCAAGCATCAACTTTGGCCAGCAACCTCTATTGTTTTTAATGCATTCACCAGTTGAAGGATATCTTGGTTGGCTCCAGTTTTTGGTGGTTATGAATAAAATTGCTGTAAGCATTTTTGTTGCTGTTCAATCACTAAGTCATGTCCGACTTTTTGTGACTCCATGGACTGCAACACACTAGGTTTCACTGTCCTTCACCATCTCCTGGAGCTTGCTCAAACTCATGGCCATTGAATTAATGATGCCACCCTGGTATAGATTTTTGTGTAAACATAAGTTTTAAAATTCTTATGGGTACATATATAAAAGGGAGATTACTGGTTCATATGGCTTAATATGCTACTGGATTTGTTTCACTAGTATTTTGTTGAGCGTTTTTGCACCTATATCCATAAGGGATACTGGTCCAATTTTTTCTCTTTTGATTTCTTTTTCTATCTTTGGTATCTAGGAAAATACTGGCCTATATAATGTCTTAGGAAATTCCCATTTCTTTCGGCTTTTGCAGGAGTTTGAATTTCTCAATTCTCTAAACATGTGGTAGGATTTACCATTAGAGCAACATGACCTTGAGTTTTTCTCTGTTGGAAATGCTTTGATTACCGATTCAATCTTTTTTTTTCTTCTTAGAGGTCAATTCAAATTTTTAATTCCCTTGAGTCAGTTTAGGTAATTTATATATATTAATTTGTGTATTTCATCAAGGTTATTCAGTCTTTTGGCATACAGTTGTTCACAGTAACATGCTTTAATCTTTTTTATGTCTGTCAAGGTGGTAGTAATGTCCCCACTTTCATTCTAGATTGTAGTGATATGTGTTTCTCTCTCTCTCTCCCTTTTTTCCTTCTTGGTGATTCTATATAAAAGCTTGTCTTTATATATATATATATAT
>SJYQ01001011.1:479432-501309 GCA_006410935.1 Redunca redunca
CTGGGCATACACACCGAGGAAACCAGAATACAAAGAGACACATGTATCCAAATGTTCATTGCAGCACTGTTTATAATAGCCAGAACATGGAAACAACTTAGATGTCTATCAGCAGATGAATGGATAAGAAAGCAGTGGTACATATACACAATGGAGTATTACTCAGCCATTAAAAAGAATACATTTGAATCAGTTCTAAGGAGATGGATGGAACTAGAGCTGATTATACAGAGTGAAGTAAGCCAGAAAGAAAAACACCAATACAGTATACTAACGCATATATATGGAATTTAGAAAGATGGGGATGATGACCCTGTATGCGAGACAAAAAAAGAGACTCAGATCTATAGAGTGAACTTTTGGACTCTGGGGGAGAGAGAGAGGGAGAGGGTGGGATGAGATGGGAGAATGGCATTGAAACATGTATACTATCATGTAAGAAACGAATCGCCAGTCGATGTCCGATGCAGGATGCAGGATGCTTGGGGCTGGTGCAAGGAGAGGACCCAGAGAGATGGTATGGGGTGGGAGGTGGAAGGTGGGAAGGGATTCATGTTTGGGAACGCTTGTACACTCGTGGTGAATTCATGTCAATGTTTGGCAAGACCAATACAGTAATGTAAAGTAAACTAAAGTTAAAATAAAAATTTTAAAAAGAAAAATTGATGTTTTCCAAAAAAAAATAAAAATAAAAAAAATAAAAACAAAAAGTAAAAGACTGACATGGTTTAAAATTTAGGAAATGCAAAATCTTGTCTCCTAGATTCTTGGTTATAAGCCTGGTGGGAAATTGCTGTACATTTATTTGCTGTGCCATGTTTTGTCTTTCCTTTAACTCATCACATTATTTTGGCTCTTATCCAAGTGCTGGTTAAGTCCATCAGTCTCTTGTAACAATGTGTGATTCTAAACAGGACAGATGCTGACCCAGGAAACCACCTCTTGAGAGACCTTAGAACCCAGAGAGCAGAAATTATTAACCCTTCAGACGCGGTGAACACCAAAACATCTCTAGTCCTACAGCAAAGTGCTTTTCACTGTACAGCAAAGACTGAGATTTTCACATTACTTCAGCTACTTAAAACAAATGTACATGAAACAGAAAAGGACATCCTAGACAATGATAGAAACACAACATGGAAAATCACAAAAAAATAATGTAGATGCCTTCTTACTTTGGTACTTAATTATTTCTTATTTTAAAAAGGTATTTGCATTTACATTTGGTCTAGTTGAGCCTTATTATTACTGCCCTCATTTGTAATCATATATAACTGTTCCTTGGATTTATGGGTTTCAGCCCTGACCCTGTAAACCTTTCTCTCTCTCCTGTGAATAATTCTAACTCCATAAGGCAGTATTAAAACCACTGACTTCTCTTGTCCTGTTTGTTTATATACATATATATATATATATACACACACATATACACACACACACACACACACGTATGTATGGCATAAGATATATAATATATTCTATTTCTGTTATATAGAGAACNCACACACACATGTATGTATGGCATAAGATATATAATATATTCTATTTCTGTTATATAGAGAACATATATATTTAAAATGTGTGTATGTATAGCACGCACACACACACACACATTTATTTATTTATTTATTTCTAATCCTCTGTCATAACTAGAAATACCTTAGTCACACTATGTTTGGCAACTAAGACTGATAATTCTTCAGCAGTGCACACAAAGGGAAAAATAGGTTTGAGGATTTATCTGTTAATAAAATTTACTACTTTTTTCTCTGTTCCCTACCCTGTACCCTTCAATTAGGTTACAACTTCCCTGCTTTTGGTATTCTCTCAGGTATTTTACTATTTCTTGGCCCTTCTTGTTTCTTGGGATATTTTAGTATTTAACATAAGAAAATTTCTTTTTTTTTACTTTTCTCAACCTACTACTTGTTAATTTACTGATTATTTCTACCTTAATTTTCCAGTTTTGTCTTTATTTGGTGGGACCATAATGGGTGAAATCTATATGATTTGATTTATCCCACATTGAAGTCAGAGATATTTTCTTGAGGTAATTGCTTTGACATTTTATTTCTCCCACTTACCTCCTACACACACATGCACACACACACGCACACGCACACACACACACATTTTTTTCCTTCTTTTCCCTCCTCCTTGCTAAGCTCCTCCTTGCCATGTATGGCCTTTTTCCTTATTAAAATATTTCTAACCCATATGCACACCTGTAGAGACTGTCCATAGTAGAGATATTTACAATAGCCATGAGGTAGAAGCAAGTCAAATATTCATTGATGGAATTCATGAACAAAATATGTAATATACATGCATTCAGATATTATTCAGTCTTAAAAAGGAAGGAAATCCTGTCACAGGCTATAAGTTGGATGAATCTTAAGGACATTGTGCTAAGTGAAGCATACCAGTCAAAAAAGACAAATACAATATGATTCCACTTACAGGAGGTAGTTAAAGTAGTCACATCCATAGAAACAGAATGCAGAATGGTGGATACTAGGGGGAGGGGAGAAAAAGGAGAGTTGTTTAATGAATATAGAGGTTGAAATCTGCTAGATACAAAAATTCTGGAGATTTGTTTCACAACAGTGTGAATATATGTAACACCACTGAACTATAGACTTAAAAGTGGTTAAGAAAATGCTATAGAATAAAAGTGTCCCCCCAGAATTCAGATGTTTACATTATAATCCCTAATATACTGATTTTAGGAGATATGGGGCCTCTAGGAAGGTAATCAGGTCATGCAAGTGAAACTCTCATGAATGGGATTAGTGTCCTTATAAAAGGAATTACCAGAGCTCCTCCCCCATTTCATTGAGAACACAGTGAGAAGTAGGCTGTCTCCAACTATGAAGAAGACCCTCACCAGAACTCAGACTCCCAGCCTCCAAAACTATGAGAAATAAATTTTTGTTGTTTATAAGCTACCCATTCTTTGGTATCTTAGGTTAGAGCAGATGGTATCTTAGGTTAGAGCAGCCTGAATGCACTAAGACAGATGGTAAAATTTGTGTTAAGTATTTTTTGGCCACAGTAAAGAAACAATAAAAGAAGAATATATTTATTTCTGATCCTTGACACAGATATGCTAGCTTCTATGTCACTTCCTATTGAGCCCAACTATTGGGCAGTTTAGCCGTGATAGTTGACAAATTGCCACATAATTAGCATACAGTCTTTGCTTTAAACAGGAGCTTTGCCACCTTAGTCTCCCTGCAGTGCTGTGGTTGTACATTCATTGGAGCACTTGCCTGTGTGCCAAGTTATTTCAGCTGAGCCTGACTCTGCAGACCTATGGACTGTAGCCCGCCAGGTTCCTCTGTCCATGGGATTCTCCAGGCAAAAGTACTGCAGTGTATTGACATGCCCTTCTTAAGGAGATCCTCCTGATCCAGGGATTGAACCCACATCTCTTCTGTCTCTCCTGCATTGGCAGGCAGGTTTTTTACCTCTAGCACCACCTGTCAGTCCCATTCCCCCCACTTGATTGTGGCAGGCTGGGATTATGCTCTATTTAATGCCATATCCACATCCCAGAAGGCTGGGCAGGTAGCAGGTGCTCAGTAAATATTTGAGAAAGAGTATTGGCCTAGAATAAGGGACCTTTGTTCTAGTCCCATTTCTACCATGTTCTGCCCTCCTCAGATATTGGTTGATTGAGCTGTAAAGAGGGAAGTTTGGACTAAGTACTCTCTAAAAATTATTCTAGCTTTCAATTTCTGCTCTTAGACATCAGTGGCTCTGAAACAGCATCATGAGAAAGCAAAATGATGACCCAGCCACAAATTTGAATACTTACCTTTGGGATCTAAGTCTAAAAGAACTATAGAAGCTTTGGGGCAATAACAGAATCCTTAGATGGGTGAACAAACAAAATCCAAGAGAGGACTAAGACACATTTTTAGTGATCACCTTGCATGAATTTGGGGGGTAGAGGGAAATTGATCTTTTCTGTAGGTACTTTAAAAAAAAACAACAA
This sequence comes from Redunca redunca, assembly GCA_006410935.1. NCBI lineage: Eukaryota > Metazoa > Chordata > Mammalia > Artiodactyla > Bovidae > Redunca > Redunca redunca. Next base: position 483,433 of record SJYQ01001011.1, read on the forward strand.
CAACATTCTGTAAAACTCTTCATAGTCTTCTTGAAAAAATTAATTTCTTATTTCCTACTCTTTCAGTACCAAATAACTTGCAGGGTAGACTGAAAAACCTATTCTGCTGTGAAAATATCACTTTCTTACTTTTCTTTTTCTTCAAAGGCCTGTGGGCATACATAACATAATGTTAAGTTTGCCAAGGTAATGGGCCTCAAGACGTGAGACAATTATATTAATTACTTCTCTTGAAAGTATTTTCTTAAAAGTGTCTAGTACTTTATGCCATATTCTGGAAACACTAGTAAGTACCTTCTCCTTATCTAGAAACTAAGTCGAATCCATAGATGTATGCAGAGATTTCCAGTCCCTTGAATCTCCAGGGTGTTTGAAAATGTCTGAAATCTCTTTAAAGAGCATATTAACATGTATCCAAAAAGTTAGACCGTAATACTATTTAACTGCTCGATTTTTCCATTATGGGTCTGTCAGCAGGAATATGTTGCCCTATAGTACATGACAAGTGAAAACGCTGGTAACATTGTTTTTCATAGACAGAAAAAATACCAAAGAAGCAATTTCTTAGCTAAAATGTCACCTGTTAGATGTATAGGGCTCACTGTATTTTGTTGCCCTGGTAACAGATGGTGTAAAATGACTCCTTTGCACCACTCCATCAGAGTGATTGCATCCTGTTTTTTCCATCATTTTACAAGAGGCTGTTTTCATTCTCCCTTCCTGACCATATTAAGTGTAAAGAGATTGAATTACTGTGCTGTACCCTCTCCATCCGATGTGGATTTAAGAGTTGATATTGATGTACTGAGAACTGTGTGCTTCTTCAAGGAAAAAAAAAAGCTACAAATTATAATGAATTTGACTTTTATGTATTGACCATTCAGGAGTTGAAGTAGGGTTTCTGCACCCAAGGGATAGACATGGCCTGATCAGCATTTTTCACTCGAACGAATCCAATTGATAAAGCAATATACTCAGTGTCACTTTGCTTGATCTCCAGGTTTAACAATAGTCATGCTAAAAGTAGATACATTACTCTATAAATTTTACCCATAAAAAAAATGTGCTAGCCATAGCTTTCTACAGCTGCACTCCTTCCAACTTTTAACTGAGCAGGGCAAAACGGAGGCCGGTTCCAAAATTGTGCTGAGACCGTGCAAGTGTGGGCAATGTGTATTCAGGTACGGCTTCATGACAGCCAGAAGCCAGACACCGCTTTACTTTCTTGACCCAAACCACTGAATCAGAAAGCACTTCCTGTGAAAACACAGCTACTTTCTCTCTTTTAAATGGAAAATTACTCTCTGAAGTGACACACTGCTTTATAATTATCCAACTGTTTCACTCTGTCACTGTGAACAACTTAATGCCTCAAAAACGATTTGGCTGAAAATTTCATTTGTCCCAGATTTGAAATAAGAGTGTGATTTTCTTAAAGCAAGAGTTTTCGTTAATGTACTTTGGGTAATTTAATTTTTGACCATTGCTACATAATACTTGTCATTCCACTACATATTTAAATGCCACCCCCCCCCCCAAAAAAAAAACCACTTAGAATTACATAGGCAAAACAAATGAGCATGTGAGGACATTTCAAGAGAATAGGAAACTCTCTATGCCCTGTCCTGGGGAGAGCGGGGGACAGGGATAATCTCTTTTCTTTACTTAACACTTACGTCTTAAGAAAAAGGCCTCCAGTTAATTGCATTTCTTGAATGGTAATTCCCTTTTAGAATTTTATATAAAAGACTGTTTTGAAGTACTACTGCTTGATCATAATTCAGAGAGGCAAGACATTCTACCCGCACAGCTATTATAATTTGGGTAACTGTGCTTAGACTTTTTAAGTGACTTCAGCCATGATGATAAAGGATCATTTCCCTTCATAGGGGAAATCCTGCAAACATTTCAATAGCTAACTAATGACCTTTTATTGTTTGATTATTCTTAATATGTGTACAACAGGAAACTGTGGTATTGATTTGCTCTTCTAGTCTGTTCTGGTAAGTTGGCTATCAAAGGTTCTTTACTTTGAATCAATCAGTCTCTGTATATCTTTCTGTTTCTACCTCTTTGGGGCTCTCCTTCTTAATGCTATCTCTCTGTCTCTGTTTCTCTCTCATCTGTTGTCATCTACCTCTCACTGCCTTTTAATCCAGTTTCCTGAATACACCAGAAATTCACTGATATAAATTGTCCTGGTCCCGGAAGGCTGTCAGAGAAAACCCACCTCATCTTCTGAGCATCCATTTTAACTGAATTCTTCCTATCACTGCAATTATATGTCTCCATAAATGTGTGCCATGTGGTTAACACCTTAAAGCAGTGGTTCTCTAAGTATGGTCCCTGGACCAGTAGCATCAGCATCACTTAGGGATTGGTTAGAAATGAAAATTATCAGGGATTATGTATAACCCTAGAGCTATATAGGACTGGGAATTCTGGAGAGGGCACCCAGTGACCTGAGGTTTTAACAAGCCCTCCAGGTAATTCTGATGCTTGCTATTTGGACCACTGTTCTGAACCTCAGTTTGTTCACAATTAGCCCATTCTGGTAATTAAAGCTATGTCATATCTACAGTCATGGGTGAAACCAGTTGATTTCAAGTCACAAAGCCACAGCTATGACAAGTGGCTTTAGTGATCCTGTGACCCTTCCCACCCCACCCCAGAATTTAGTCATTCTTATCTTAGGACTTTTAAAAGAGTTTGGGGAGAAGAGCACTTAAAAGTACCTTTAAGTGAGACCGACCAAGCCCTAAGTGTAAGAGAAACTGAGGGGAAAATTCCATCAGAATCTGATTTGAGACTGGATTCTACTAATTTTGCTGCTAATTCTGTAAGTTCTTCAGTAGCTCATGTGGCTTCTGTCTCCTCATTTGCAAATGGAATAAAGCCATCTAAGTCGTGGAGTCTTCATAAGAGATCAGATGATAGCTGAGGATATGCTTTTTAAATTATAAAGAGCTACACAAATATAAGAAGATACTATTAATATTATAATCACTTTTATCTTTAACAATAGCTTTAGAATAATTATTAAGGATTTAGATAATGAACTACTGCTGACACCAAATGTCTTTTTCTTCTCTGTATGTTCCTGGGGAAATCAGGAATCTTTTTGGTAGAGAGTTTTGTCCTCTTTTCTCCCTTTTTCTTTTTCTATTTGGGCTCTGGACTCACTGTATAAATAGCCCAGTGCATAATACCACCTGCTTGGAAGATGGCATGAAAGAGCAGCTCTCATTTTGTACTCAATCACAGAACCAGTCCCTCACCCATATTTTAAGAAAGATAAGAGAGCTGCCAGGCGTAAGTGCCTTGTAAATATATTTCCTTTGCAGGATTACAGGACATGGAGAAACTGACAACCATAGATAGTCCTTTCTAGAATATGTCATCTTCCTGGGCTGGGAGTAATTGAGGGAGAAGTTTTGGGATGATAATGACACTAAGATCAAAGAATTATACATACGAGGAGGGGAACTCACAGCTCTTCCTCCAAGATTCATCTCCCTCCCCCAAGTAACCCACATAAATTTTTCAGAGACTGAAATACTTCAAAAAGTACTGTCCAATAGAAAATAATGCCAGCCACATATGTCATTTAACTTTTTTCTGAGAGTTATATTAAACGGTATGTTAAGAAAAGGTGAAATTAATTTTTAGAGTATATTTAACCCAGTATATCCAAATTATTATCATGTTAGCATTGGCACCCCACTCCAGTACTCTTGCCTGGAAAATCCCATGGACAGAGGAGCCTGGAAGGCTGCAGTCCACGAGGTCACTGAGGGTCGGACACAACTGAGCAACTTCACTTTCACTTTTCACTTTCATGCATTGGAGAAGGAAATGGCAACCCACTCCAGCATTCTTGCCTGGAGAATCCCAGGGATGGGGGAGCCTGGTGGGCTGCCGTCTATAGGGTCGCAGAGAGTCGGACATGACTGAAGTGACTTAGCAGCAGCAGCATTAAGCAGTATAAACATTGGACTTCCCTTGGTAGGGAATCTGCCTGCAATGCAGGAGACCTGGGTTCGATCCCTGGGTTGGGAAGATCTCCTGGAGAAGGAAATGGCAACCCACTCCAGTACTCTTGCCTGGAGAAGTCCATGGACAGAGGAGCCTAGCAGGCTACAGTCCATGGAGTCACAAAGAGATGGACATAACTGAGCAACCAAACACTTCCTCTCCTACTTCCTAATGTAAACACTAACGCAGTGGTGTACATTCTCTTTATCATCCTAAGTCTTTGAAATCTCATACGTATTTTACCCCGAAGGGCAATTCTCTATGAGGACTAGCCACATTTCATGGGCCCAGCAGCCACGGGTGCTAAATGTTACTGTACTGAACAACAGAGGTTTAGAAAATCTTAATTTTAAAACACAAATTGGTAAAGCATCAGTGGTCTTACAGACAAGTTGAAACCCTTTCGGAGTATGTTTGAGCAGTCATGTCTGTGGCTTGTGTGCCCTTTTCTTTTCGCCCACATCGTTCTTCCCCTCCCTGGACACATTCAACACACAAACTTGTGCTTGCTCTCTCTTGCACATGCACTCTCTCTCTTACTCCATGGGGCACACTTACCTGGCCAAAGTTCACTTCTTTCCCCATTTAGATGCTGCTGTTTTTTTCTGTATGGCTGAGTGAGGCTTCCTCTGTATCATCTTAACAGTAAAGGAAAGGTGCTGATTCAACCTGGATTATTGAATGCACTTTATTCACACTAAACTGTGCTGCTGTGCTCTCCCAAAACAAAAGACTGAAAGTCTCCTTTGCACAGGCTTTCGATTCTTTTACTGACTTTTCCCCTGATCTCTTTAAGGCAAAAGAGAGAGAGAAGAATGAGAAAAGAAATTCTGAGGAATAATTAGACCACCTTCTCACATCATCCCTGACCCTCAGAGGAACCAGAGATGCTTCTTAGGGGGCAGACCTAGTCCTTCAGGCCTCCTAAACATAAGCAGTGTTCATGTTGTGAAAACAATAAAATTTTCTAGGGAGGCATGGTAAAATTAAAAGATGATTAGAGCCAAGTTAGCTTAGAACCACTCAAAACCTTTAAATTTTAGTATGTTAATTTTACTAGAAAGTACGTAAAAATACCTATGCTGCCTACATAATAATTTTGGGTTGGGGAGAAAGAATACTCAGCTTTTGATAAGTGACATCTCTTCGGGGATGGACAACAACCATCGTGGGTAGGACCCACAGCACCATTACATACCACTACCTGTCCCCCCCAGGCCCATGGCCAGGGAACATCTTCCTAAATGCCCCTGGCAGCTTGAGCCAGTCTGGGCACATGTCCCGCCACCCTTGTGTGCCTGTGCCCATGTGGTGCTCCACCCAGGACAGTGCTGGTTAATGAAGCCCTGCTGATTTGTTACAACTGGATAAAACGTATGGTGCATCATGACTGTAAATATGCCTCTTCTCATTCACAGTCTGTGAAGGCTGGAGGGCCATTACATCTTAATTGGGTAATTTTTTTTATATCTCCAAAGGCAGGGTTTGTGCATCAAAGGTGCCTCAGAGCAGGGCCTCTGGTGCCAGCTGGCATTAAACTGTTGACCATTGCAAGAAGATCCAACACCTCATTCATGGACTGAGTCTTTGAGGTCTTTAAAATAGTTTCCCTTCACTTGCTTTAAAACAGAGCTTTTGCTCTATTATGCCAACATGTTTGAAGAAGGAAATATTTACTTTAAAAGAACTTTTTTGTTCTCATTTCCTCTCTTATTTTTTTCTCTCCTGTTTTATGCATGCTGCACTTTTAGAGATTTCAACAAACTTCAAAACCATGTGACAGTATACCAAACGAATCTGTTCTAGTTCATTTTCAATTTGCAAAATGTGTTTGAATGTAGATGTAAATATAAACACACACGCACAACTTCAAGCTCAAAGGATTCAATTCTTTGAGTTCATAAACTGCAATTAATTGTGCAATATGCTGCTGCCATTTTGCGGAGGAACAATGAAACAAAATGAAGCAAGGTGGATTTCACTGAGAATAAAAACTCCAGTGCAAAAACGTAAAGGAAGGAGTCGTTGCCCAAAGCATTATGAACCAAACCAAAACAGAAGAAAAGGAATAAAGAAACTATTGCAAAGAAGAGAGGGAGGCAGACAGAGGCAGGAAATAGCAGCAGAGGCCGTTCCCACCACTACAGAATCTGCGCAGCAAATTGCTGTGCTTTAAGGAGAAGTAGCAATCAGCACCGATTGAAATATCCCTGAATGCAACTATAATGACATTCCTCTTCTCCCTCTCATGTCTGGCGTGAAAGGCCATCATCGGAAATGTGCACCATCGTGAAGAATATACTTTCTAAAGAAAAGAAGACCCCTGACTATGATTCCAGACCAAGAGCCTTCTGTGTATATGAGGCATGTACTCGGTGTCACACAGGTCCAGTGCTTAGAAGGGATTCAGGCTTGATTAAATGTTCTGATGTCACTATCTTAAACTTTCAGTTCTTAATAATTTTGAACAAATGCTTGTGCATTTTCATTTTCACTGGCCCCACAGATTCTGTCCTAGAAGGACAATATATAGCTATCTAGTTAGAGAATGTCCAACTGAAAAATACCTTCTCCACAGCTTCCCCAACTAGATAATCAGGAGCAGGGGAAATGAAAACAGCAAATAGAACACTGTCACATTTTATGAGACTATTCCTGCCCCGTCCTAGTTGGTTACCAAAAGAACTGTCAGAAAGCAGTCGGCAGCACTAGACCCCAGCTTTGCATCAGAGATCCACCAGGGCTATTCCCAATGCCTCTATTGATTGGGTTGAATTACATGGCACCCCATGTCATGTCGCATCAAACATGACTTGATATGACAAGACATAACATGACTTGGTGCCAAACAGAAGGAGAATTGGAGGAAAGCGTCTTTTTATTTAAAATGCCAAGGAGGATGTGAGACAAAGCTAGGAAAGCAGAGGTGATCATAATAAAATAATGCTGCTAAATTATACATGATAGTCTGTGCTTCTTTGGCCCTTTTCATCCATGGCTATCACGGCCACACCACAGACCTGGTTAGGCTCTCTTGTCATTTCTTTGCAGGTCCTCATTGCAACCTACTTTGGTATGAGTGTGTTGTGGCTGAGTCTTCCTCATTTAAAAGTCAGATAGGTCCAATCCTGGTAGGGAGCTGTTTTAAAGAAAAAAAAGTACAAAAAACTTCACAGAGAATGTTAAGAAGATTGTTGTCAGAGGCTAACGTATGCTGAAGGCCATCAGAAGCTTCCTTACTGATTAGTAAACAAAAATAAATAAATAAAGGAATTCTATTTAGGAAACAGTTGACACTAGTGTCTAAGAATAAGGAGCAGGTAACTTTCAGTGGGAGGGTGGAGGTGGCCTCATATGCTGGGATTGTGTCACCTCAGATTTAAAGAGCACTGCCTGCCACCACTATTTGTCAGTGTTCTGACAAATAAATGTGATTACATAAAGGGAGATGGACATTGAGAGTGGCCAGTTTTTCCAAGAACTTCTCAGTATTCCTCGGAGATCTGGTACCAGCATCTGCATGCTCAAGGTTCAGTTTCCTCTCTATCAGGCTAGGGTGATCTTGAATCCCACTAACATCTATAGTAAGGAGAAAGTATGAAAAAACTGTGGACCCCATCATCCAGTATTCCTAGCTGGGTTAGAAAGACTGCCCAGTAGGCCAGGCAAATGATCCCATGGAAGATGGTGATGGGATTTTCAGAGAGCTCAGGGTCTAGGGCTGAGTACTGAGGGTGTTCTGTGATCAGACACCGTCCTGCCACACAAGGAAGAAGACTGAACCTAGCTCGGTACCTGCACTGCCTAGATCTGAGACCTCTCTGGTACCCTGAGCTCACTCTCTGCACTCCATGGATCCTTGCAACATAGACTAGTGTTACAAGTGGAGGCTTCAGCACCCAATTCCCTGGCTTCAAATGCCAGCATGGCCTTTCCTCAAATGATGTAATTTTGAATGAGTGATTTAATTCTTCTTTGTCTCAGGTTCATTATGTATAAAATAGGGATGATGATGTAACTATTCATAGGGTTGTTGTCAAGATTCAGTAGAAAGAAATATATGTCAAGAACTTAGAAGGATTCATGTGTAAGTAATTCATGAAAATGTATAATAACTCTTAGTTCCTCCCTTTCTGAACCAGAGTTGGATATTAAACACTGATCTTTCCAAATACAAAATCAAATAAGTAATATGGTCAATAGTCTTTTTTCAATGTTTTGTGTGTGTGTGTGGTAAAAGTCATATAATATAAAACATACCATGTTAACCATAGTTAAAAGTATAGTTCGGTGGCACTAAGTACATTCACATTATTGTACACCTCTCAGCATTATCCATCTGAATTTTTCACCTTCCAAAACTGAAACTTCAGTTCAGTTCAATCGCTCAGTCGTGTCTGACTCTTTGCGACCCCATGAATCGCAGCGCGCCAGGCCTCCCTGTCCATCACCAACTCCCGGAGTTCACTCAGACTCGTGTCCATCGAGTCAGTGATGCCATCCAGCCATCTCATCCTCTGTTGTCCCCTTCTCCTGCCCCCAATCCCTCCCAGCATCAGAGTCTTTTCCAATGAATCAACTCTTTGCGCGAGGTGGCCAAAGTACTGGAGTTTCAGCTTTAGCATCATTCCTTCCAAAGAAATCNATCTATTTCCCATGAAGTATTGGGACCAGATGCCATGATCTTTGTTTTCTGAATGTTGAGCTTTAAGCCAACTTTTTCACTTTCCACTTTCACTTTCATCAAGAAGCTTTTTAGTTCCTCTTCACTTTCTGCCATAAGGGTGGTGTCATCTGCATATCTGAGGTTATTGACATTTCTCCCAGCAATGTTGATTCCAGTTTGTGTTTCTTCCAGTCCAGGGTTTCTCATGATGTACTCTGCATAGAAGTTAAATAAGCAGGATGACAATATTCAGCCTTGACGTACTCCTTTTCCTATTTGGAACCAGGCTGTTGTTCCATGTCCAGTTCTAACTGTTGCTTCCTGGCCTGCATATAGGTTTCTCAAGAGGCAGGTCAGGTGGTCTGGTATTCCCATCTCTTTCAGAAGTTTCCACAGTTTGTTGTGATCCACACAGTCAAAGGCTTTGGCATAGTCAATAAAGCAGAAACAGATGTTTTTCTGGAACTCTCTTGCTTTTTCGATGATCCAGTAGATGTTGGCAGTTTGATCTCTGGTTCCTCTGCCTTTTCTAAAACCAGCTTGAACATCAGGTTCATGTATACCTGAAGCCTGGCTTGGAGAATTTTGAGCATTACTTGACTAGCATGTGAGATGAGTACAATTGTGCGGTAGTCTGAGCATTCTTTGGCATTGCCTTTCTTTGGAATTGGAATGAAAACTGACCTTTTCCAGTAACAGTCCTCATTAAACACTAACTTCCCATTCTCCTTCCCCACTTCACCAACCCTACCCTGACACTGCCCAGCCCCTGGTATCTACCAGTGTACTTTCTGCCTCTATGAATTTGATTATTCTATAATAGATACCTTGCATACATGGAATCAAGCAGTATTTGTCTGTACCTAGAGTTTGGCCACATCATGCGAAGAGTTGACTCATTGGAAAAGACTCTGATGCTGGGAGGGATTTGGGGCAGGAGGAGAAGGGGACGACAGAGGATGAGATGGCTGGATGGCATCACTGACTCGATGGATGTGAATCTGAGTGAACTCCGGGAGTTGGTGATGGACAGGGAGGCCTGGTGTGCTGCAATTCATGGGGTCACAAAGAGTCAGACACAACTGAGCGACTGAACTGAACTGAACTGAATGTATATTGGAATGCATTTTCAAAATTAATATATGTCCTACAGAATGACTGTACCTCTTGTCCTTCCTCTGCTACACAGCAGATTCTCATTAGTTATCTATTTTTCACATAGTAGTGTACACATGTCAATCCCAGTCTCCCAGTTTATTGCAATCCCGTCTTCCCCCGTCGGTGTCCATACATTTGTTCTCTATGTATGCGTCTCTATTTCTGCTTTGCAAATAGGTTCATCTGTACCCTTTATCTAGATTCTACATATATGCATTAATATACAGTGTTTGTTTTTCTCTTTCTGACTTATTTCACTCTGTATGGCAGGTTCTAGGTATATCCACATCTCTGCAAATGACAGTCTTATTTTTATAAGACAACATTTAGAGAACCTCCTCTTCCTGCCAATATTTTCTCTGTAGATACACTGGTTAGGTTCCCTGCCATCACTGGAAACTGGACATCTTATCAGGGCTTGGACATGAAAAAGTCTAACCTTCTACTGGTGAACCAAAGTGACAAAATACAAAATGGCCCCATGGAGAGTGGACTGATTAGGAAATCTTGAGCACATAACTAGATTCATAGTCTGCTCTTGTCATATTCAGGTTTATCTTGCCTTTTGTCAAAATGTACATGATTATTTTTTTCAAGTTCACACAGATTGTCTAAATGTTTCCAAGTTCTTTCTTCTCTTTTGGTTTTAACACACACACACACACACACACACACACACACACACACCCCTATTAGATCCATGAAGTTAAAGAAATAAACTAAGAAAGTAATTCAGTTCTTTCCACAGTGAATAAAGAATTGTGAAAGAGAACGAAATGGAATTTTAAACTCATATTAACTTCTGAATGCTCCCTTCTTTATGTTATCAATGACACCTCTATAATTTACAAGAAAAGAGGTAATGGAGAGTAAATACTTTTGACAATGGAGCTGAGAGAATATTAAAAGTTCTATTTCTAGCTGCCATGATTGTGGGAAAAAACCCACCTTAGACTTCTGAAAGGTGGCCTTAGCTTGCAGCATGCCATCTCATGTTTTGAAATGTATTGTCTCTGTGGCTTTCCAATGAAAGTGAAGAGAAGTGAGACTACTTTAACATTTTTTAATGAATTTAAAAATTAAACCCTGCTGGACTTCCTTGTCACATGAAGTTAGACATAGAGGTAACTTGTGAAGAGCAGAGAGGCCACATGATAATGGAGTCAAACTGTCCTCCTTGCCTAGCATGGGCCTTTGGATGAAGAATTTCACTGCCCTAAGCCTCGCTTTTTTCCAGTTAAAGATGAAAACTCTTGGGATTATTGTGAAGATTAGAAACAGCACATAGAGTGTGTAACACAAAATGCACAGTCCTGATGCCTGATCTACAGTGGGAGGCACTCAGTAAATATGAAGTTGTTGTTATAACTGTCACTACCACTACTATGGTTATTATTATTATTTTGTCATCATTATCTGTGTTGCCATTATCATTATATGCCTGTGCTGGTCACTCTGCAGCATCTTAGGTAATGTAGTTACCATCTTCAAGGGCTAGTAGTCTAAAATAAGATCAATAGAATAAGTATATGCAATATATTAACAGTATCATTCTTTATCTGAAGTATTTCCATTAGGAAAGAGGGGAAGGGGAAGCCGAGAGCCTGCCTGGCATATGTGTTCACTTAAGCTAAGTGCTAATGCACAGACATTGGCAGCAGGAATGGTGGACCTGCCAACCTTGTGGGGTTTCTAAAAGGGATAGTTGGCATAAGGGGGATTCAGAGACAGAAAGGATGCAAATAACCTTACAGCAGGCACTGCGGCTACTCCTGGACACTTGGTTTATTTATAGTTCAAAGCTGATCTGAAAGGCACTAAGAAAATGACTTAATGGCACCTCTTCAGCCTGAAGCAGGGCCTGCTTCTTTACCTGGAGAGAGCTCTGGACGGAATCCCAGTTGGCCTAATAGCCAAGCCACACCACGGGAGTGCCGTGAGAGGTCAGATGTTCATAGGAGGCTGGAGCCTCAGGCAGCCTGTGTGCCTTTGTTTGCTCTGCTCTATACTCCTCTTTCTCTTGCTGAGCTGTCAGGCTGCCTGTGACTCTTGGGGGAAGCCCTTGTTTTATGAGCCATCTTTGAGAGATATTTGGAGAGGATCCAGAAAAGTAAAAACTACAGTGACTAAAGGGCTGTACTGAGACCCATGAGGGGAGTCCAAAGAGGGTTAATTAGGTAGTCAGGAAGGGCTGAGGGTAGTGCAACAAAAGTCTTCAAGTGCACCCAGTGGGTCACACAGAGAATAAAAAGCAGTTATGCGCTGCCTCTAAGGAGAACAGAACAAGATGCAAAATTCTAGACAAAGAAGCCCAAAACCAGCCTTTTGGGCTCACAGCCCTACTGTGAGTTTCTTCCCAACACCCTTGCTGCTAAGTTATCTGTTTACACATAAATGAAAAAGAAAAGATCTCTCCTCACTAGGCCTCTGTGAGATGAAAGATGATGAGGTTCACTGAAGAGCCGGCCTGGTTCTAGGCCCATAGCTTTCTCAAGAGCTCTCTTCTTCCAACCCCAAAGGGGATTTTTATCATCTTCACAGCAACCTTTGCCTTTATCTTATCCAAAGCAGAACCACATTAGAACCTGGAAGGATAAATAAGATCATATAAAATAAGGTCACCCACTCATTAGGTAAAGGAGCTGACCTGTTTAACACCAACTTTGACATGCACCTGCTCTACTAATTTCTGTGTTTGTAGACGCCAGAGTTGTCCAGTGGTGAGAATTCTCAGAGGCAGCTTGTGTCATGATGTCTCTGTATCCTGAACAAGGAACACCAAACTGTCCCTAGAATGAGCTTAGCCAGACAGTGGCAAAACTAGACTCACTCAGACTCTTGGATTAGAGGAGATCTGTCTGGCCTCTTCTAAACTGGGGGACAGAAAGAATGAAGGCTTTGTGTGTAGATTTTTTTGATGGTGACCATTCTGACCCATGTGAAGTGATACTTCATTGTGGTTTGGATTTGCATTTCTCTATGGGAAAAGAATCTAAAAAAGAGTGGAGATATATATATACATACACACACACACACACACACACACACACACACGACTCATTTTGCTGTACATCTGAAAGTAGCACATTTTAAATCAACTATACTCTAATAAAAAATTTTAAAGAGTGAACAAAACCCTTTAAATCCTATTCTAACTCACTTACATATATTTTTCTTCATTAAATGTCACTTTCCGTAGACCAAAATGGTGACTCCTGAGTCCTCCCATGGACCCAGATTGAAACAGTGCAGCCAGTGAAATATATTTTATACCTTCCTGCTCATCCCAGGTAACTATATTTTCCATCCTTCTCTACCAGCTCTCAGTCCTACCAAGTTAAAAAGAATCAAATAATCACACAGAGTTATGGGAGATAGAAAACCAGTCTATAACAGAGAACATTCTAGTTGAATATGCCAACTGAAGAATATATCCATTGAGTTGAGCATGGTAACATTAGTTATCTAGCTTGGGTTATTCATCCTCTGATCAGCTATCACGATATCTGTTATTCCCCAGATATTGGAAAGGTTTTGAAGGAATAGAAGTAAACAGAACAACCCCTCCCCCCATATTTTTAAGAAACTTAGTAAATGTCTGTAGTACAGCCACATCTTTGTGAACAGGAAAAAATTGGCCTGACTCAAGTGTGTAGGTTGAAGTGCTGATGAAGGATGATCAAATATCAGGTCATAGAATGAGGATATTAGATACTGAAGGGTACCTCTGCTAATCAAGAAGTTTGCACCTTACATGACAAGCCCTTTGAGGGGTAATGGAAACCTTTTAGCATGGTCATGGTGCAGCTAGATTCACTTCTTGGTGTTCTTGTTGGGTTTTGATTTTTGCTTTGGGATTTTTTTTTAATTTAGTTTAGTTTTTTTGTCTGAAGTGTGAAAAATAGACTGGATTGAGGGAAATTTTGTAGGAAAAAGATCATCAACTATACAACATAGAAAGATGGATGGTTAAGGCCTAAACTAAGGCATTAAAATTAGAAAAAGACAAGAAGAAGAACATTTTGAAAACACTGAAAAGGTAGAACTGACATAGTTTGTAACTCTTTAATATTTGTGCATTCTAGACAGAGAGTTCCAGTTCTAGTTCAGTTGCTCAGTTGTGTCCAACTCATTGTGACCCCAAGAACTGCAGCACACCAGACCTCCCATCCATCACCAACTCCCGGAGTTCACGCAAACCCATGTCCACTGAGTTGGTGATGCCATCCAACCATCTTATCCTCTGTTGTCCCCTTCTCCTCCTGCTCTCAATCTTTCCCAGCATCAGGATCTTTTCCAATGAGTCAGCTCTTCGCATGAGGTGGCCAAAGTATTGAAATTTCAGCTTCAACATCAATACTTCCAATGAACACCCAGGACTGATCTCCTTTAGGATGCACTGGTTGGATCTCCTCTCAATCCAAGGGACTTTCAAAAGTCTTCTCCAACACCACTGTTCAAACGCATCAATTCTTTGGTACTCAGCTTTCCTTATAGTCTAACTCTCATATCCATACATGACTACTGGAAAAACCATAGCTTTGACTAGATGGACATTTGTGGACAAAGTAATGTCTCTGATTTTTAATATACTGTCTATGTTGGTGGTAACTTTGCTTCAAAAGAGTAAGCGTCTTTTAATTTCATGGCTGCAGTCACCATCAGCAGTGATTTTGGAGCCCAGAAAAATAAAGTCAGCCACTATTTCCACTGTTTCCCCATCTATTTGCCATGAAGTGATGGGATCAGATGCCATGATCTTCATTTTCTGAATGTTGAGCTTTAAGCCAACTTTTTCACTCTCCTCTTTCACTTTCATCAAGAGGCTCTTTAGTTCTTCTCTTTCTGCCATAAGGATGGTGTCATCTGCATATCTGAGGTTATTGATATTTCTCCCGGCAATCTTGATTCCAGCCCAGCGTTTCTTGTGTTTCTTGTGTTCCTTCCAGCCCAGCGTTTCTTATGATGTACTCTGCATATAAATTAAATAAGCAGGGTGATAATATACAGCCTTGAGTATCAGTGATTTTTCCAAATTTTTATAATAATTTGTAGAGTTCAGAGAAAAAACTTTGAGGGCCAGCAAGTAAAAAAGAGCCACCAAAATTTAATAAAGATATAAAGGATTATCCTTTGTGACTCCAAGTTCTGTATCTTACTTTGAGATAAGGAAAGGTACTTGAAGAAATAATCAAACTATCAATTTGCGATCTTCTATGAGAAAACAGGATCCTGATTTGCAACCACAACAGCTTTGTGAAAATCAAATTGTCCAGACCAACCTCATTTCCTTCTGTGGTGGAGTGGTATGCCAGGGTGATAAGGGGAAAGCAGTAATTGTAATCAACCTGAACTTCAGCTAGAGCTTTAATTCTGGTTTCATTTTATATGACATTCTTATTAACAAGTCAAGGAGACACAGGTGGACCCCAAGACTATACTCAAAAGTGGACCAAACTGAAAGGAAAGGAATAAGAGGGATTCTGCTGTGGTCAGTCTAATTAATATCTTTCCTAGTGGCCATTGTGGAGAAGGCAATGGCACCCCACTCCAGTACTCTTGCCTGGAAAATCCCATGGATGGAGGAGCCTGGTGGGCTGCAGTCCATGGGGTTGCGAAGAGTCAGACACGACTGAGTGACTTCACTTACACTTTTCACTATCATGCATTGGAGAAGGAAACGGCAACCCACTCTAGCGTTCTTGCCTGGAGAATCCCAGGGACGGGGGAGCCTGGTGGGCTGCCGTTTATGAGGTCACACAGAGTCGGACACGACTGAAGCGACTTAGCGGCAGCAGTAATGGCCACTGAGGACATGAAAAACTTTTATTTCTTCCTTTGGAGGAGTTGCTAATATTACACTTTTAAATAGATGATGATGAGTGAGGGAAATGTCCTTCTTCCTTAAAAACAGTAGAAAAGGGCAGAGATCAACAATGAGTGGTGAAGGTACTAAATGGAAAAAGACAGATGAGACCATGTGAATAAGCCAATAGCAGAGGTTATTATTTACATGAGTGTGAAAGTTGGCTGAATTCCTGAACTAAAATCATAATGCCACCTCCCATCATCGTCAGGCTTCATGACAGTTCAAGATGGGCTTAAAATGCTTGAGCTAGATCAGTCTGAGTTACTTGATAGTACTTGCAAATAGAAAAAATAATAGGTTTTTAAGGAAGAAATTTTGCTTGTTCTTCATGTGTACAAGAAGAAAAGGGTAGGAGTCTAGACGCAATAAAAGTTAGATAGTGGCTGTAGGACTAGCTCAGTGTACACATATATTAAGTAATTTGCTTGGAAGGATTCCAAGGGAGCTAACCATACCTACCATTCCAGAAAGTGCCAGCTCTAACTGCTGAGTGATACGTGAATTTTTACCATTATCCTTTTCAGACAAGAGAACTAAAATGGACTGGTCCATTTCTATGAGTCAAACACCAAGCATGGCCTATCACATATACTACTTACAGAACCCTGCATGAAGTCACCATCGTTTCACATGCAAAGAAGAAACTGAGGCTCAGAAAGGCTGTGTCACTCAATCAGAGTCACACAGTCAATAGTGGAGCCAGTATTCAAAGGTGGGTTTTTCACCTTCAGAACCAACCTTCTCTCCATTTTATCACATTAAGAAGCCAGTTTTAGAGTTATTTTCTTATACCTTGAGAAAGCTGGCATTCCATTGATGGCTAATTCTTCATACTTCAATGAGGATATTTTTCAGAATCACCCCAGAACCTAGAGGGGAAAAAGTGTATAATAAAAAAGGTCAGAGCAGACCAATTAGGAATGAAAGGGCACATTTCCAAATGTTAAGATAAGATGCAATTCAGGAATTTGAGAACATCAAAGACAAACTTCTGAAGCATATGTCTTGGCTAAGCACCAATGGCTCATCATAGAAGATAGATTTAGAGAAAGTAGTGTAAATTCCAGCCGTAGGGAAAATCAAGAGGGTGCCCGCCCACCCCTGCCACACAAACAGAAATTCACACACACCATACCACACATTACACAAAAACACACACACACACAAACATAGATTAGACTTCTAGTTGCCTTCAGTTCAGTTCAGTCACTCAGCTGTGTCCGACTCTTTGCAACCCCATGAATCGCAGCACGCCGGGCCTCCCTGTCCATCACCATCTCCTGGAGTTCACTCAGACTCATGTCCATCGAGTCAGTGATGCCATCCAGCCATCTCATCCTCGGTCGTCCCTTTCTCCTCCTGCCCCTAATCCCTCCCAGCATCAAAGCCTTTTCCAATGAATCAACTCTTCGCATGAGGGGGCCAAAGTACTGGAGTTTCAACTTTAGCATCATTCCTTCCAAAGAAATCCCAGGGTTGATGGCCTTCAGAAAGGACTGGTTGGATCTCTGTGCAGTCCAAGGGACTCTCAAGAGTCTTCTCCAACACCACAGTTCAAAAGCATCAATTCTTTGGCGCTCAGCCTTCTTCACAGTCCAACTCTCACATCCATACATGACTACTGGAAAAACCATAGCCTTGACTAGGCGGAACTTAGTCGGCAGAGTAATGTCTCTGCTTTTGAATATGCTATCTAGGTTACTTCCAAGGAGTAAGCGTCTTTTAATTTCATGGCTGCAGTCACCATCTGCAGTGATTTTGGAGCTCCAAAAAATAGAGTCTGACACTGTTTCCACTGTTTCCCATCTATTTCCCATGGAGTGATAGGACCGGATGCCATGATCTTTGTTTTCTGAATGTTGAGCTTTAAGCCAACTTTTTCACTCTCCTCTTTCACTTTCATCAAGAGGCTTTTCAGTTCCTCTTCACTTTCTGCCATAAGGGTGGTGTCATCTGCATATCTGAGGTTATTGATATTTCTCCCAGCAATCTTGATTCCGGCTTGTGTTTCTTCCAGTCCAGCATTTCTCATGATGTACTCTGCATAGAAGTTAAATAAGCAGGGTGACAATATACAGCCTTGACGTACTCCTTTTCCTATTTGGAACCAGTCTGTTGTTCCATGTCCAGTTCTAACTGTTGCTTCCTG
>SJYQ01001011.1:501938-516509 GCA_006410935.1 Redunca redunca
TTTTTTTTGCTTTGGCTCCATCCCTTCATTCTTTCTGGAGTTATTTCTTCACTGACCTCCAGTAGCATATTGGGCACCTACTGACCTGGGGAGTACCTCTTTCAGT
The DNA here is from genome assembly GCA_006410935.1 of Redunca redunca. NCBI lineage: Eukaryota > Metazoa > Chordata > Mammalia > Artiodactyla > Bovidae > Redunca > Redunca redunca. Next base: position 502,045 of record SJYQ01001011.1, read on the forward strand.
ATCCTATTATTTTGCCTTTTCATACTGTTCATTGGGTTCTCAAGGAAAGAATATTGAAGTGGTTTGCCATTCCCTTCTCCAGTGGACCACATTCTGTCAGACCTCTCCACCATGACCCACCTGTCTTGGGTTGCCTCGCAGGCATGGCTTAGTTTCATTGAGTTAGACAAGGCTGTGTTCCTAGTGTGATTAGATTGTCTAGATTTCTGTGAATATAGTTTCAGTGTGTCTGCCCTCAGATGCCCTCTTACAACATCTACCATCTTACTTGGGTTTCTCTTACCTTGGGCGTGAGGTATCTCTTCACCGCTGCTCCTTACCTGGATGAGGTGTATCTCCTCCCGCTTCCCTTCCTGACCTTCAATGTGGGATGGCTCCTCTAGGCCCTTCTGCACCCGCACAGCCACCACTCCTTGGAGGTGGGGTTGCCCCTCCCGGCCGCCACCCCTAGCCTTGGGCTTGGGGTTGCTGCTCCCGGTCGCTGCCCTGGCCCCTGGAGTGTGGTTGCTCCTTCCTGCTGCCGCCCTTGGCCTCGGGCGCTGCCCCTGGCCTCAGACGCAGGGTGGCTCCTCTCGGCCGTCGCCCCCACCTCTGACGCAGGGTGGCTCCTCCTGGCCACCACTCCAGGCCTCAGACGCAGGATATCTCCTCCCAGACGTCGCTCCCAACCTCGGACACGGAGTAGCTCCTCTCGGCTGTTCCTGCGCTGTTGCAGCCTGGCACTCTAGGCTGCTGCTCCTGACCTCGGACGTGGGGTAGCTCTCCGCCGGATGCACTTAGTGCCCCGGCCCGCCGCTGCCACCTGCGCTACCGCCTGCATAAACTAAACCTTAGATATCCCCCTTTGTCACTTCCTCACTTTAAAGAGACTGGTACAGAGCGATGCATTCCTGTGTGCAGAGTCTTAGAGCTACCTGTAGGTAAAAGTACACTCAGTCCTAGGTCTTCTAGCTTTCAGCAGTCAAGTCTCCATTCCTGGGGTTACAGGTTTTTCATAGTTTAGGTTCGGATCTGTCTGCAGTGATGAATTCAATACAAGTACTTTACTTTGGGACCGTCTAGCTTTTTTAGTTTATGAATTGTTTTCTAGCTTAAAATATAAGAAAAAAATAGAAGCCAGAAAGCAATTATAGAGGATATTTTCTATTTTTGATTTTCCAAATTCCATTTATCCCCCGCTTCTCACTGGTAACAGCAGGGTGACTTGATTTGGGCATTGCATCCTTCCCCTTCAAGGCAAAGTAGAGGAGTTTAACTGCAAAATGATCTCTTTGATGATGGTTAATATTTTTACCTGTGAGGATGTGACCCACTGTGGAAAAATGAGGTGTGAAAAGGCATTTGCTAGAGGTTTCTGGAAGAGAAGTTTTCATGTACTTTAGGGAGAGCTACAAGAAGAGGTGCCATTCTTTCTTTGAATGGCATGGAGTTGAGATGTGAGTTTAGAATACTAGTATGGCTATTTCTCTTTCTGTATTGGGATTCCAGCCCATCAAATGTACAAAGAAGGGCAAAATAGATTAAGGTAAACCTTGGGGACACAGGCCTGATGGCACCAAGAATCTTAGCATCAGGTTGTACCAGAAGGCATATATATACTTGACCATTAAGTTCCATTTTAAATTTGTCGGTATGGATTACTTTTTTTGTCACTAACAACCTAAATATCTCAACAAGATTTAGCTATACTTTTTGTATCAATGAAAATTAACCCACAGTGTGGTTGACTGGTTGAACCCAACTGCAGGTTCACAAGACAGTGTAATCAACAAGTACATCCCAAACTGTCTGTGCACAGGGAAACTTGGAGAGTGTTAGTGTTAATATAGGGACTAATTCTCCAAAGAGCATTAAATCTAGTTAGGAAAGAGGAATAAACTAGTGGGATAAACTAAAGGAAGACGGGCCAGGCAATACTATATATTCCCAAGGCCTTGGTACAGAACAAAAGATACAGGTTTAGAGGGGTTTTGAGAAGGGTAGGGTTCCTTTGCCTGGGGTTATTAGAGATGCTAAGAGGTGAGATTTGAGCTGGCTCTTAAAGTAGAAAGTGTGTAGCAGTAACGGTACTGATATCCATTTGTATTTTATCTACTGTTTCTGAAAACCATATAGGAGTCCCTGAGATGCTAAGGTTTAATACTTTCAGGGGGAAACATTCCCCATTCTAAGGGTTTCTACATGGAGGACCTTCATCTAGAGCAATGTTCTCAAAGTGAGGTTTCTGGATCAGCTGCATCACCATCATCTGGGACTCAGAAGAAATGTAAATGTTCAGGTACCAACCCAGATCTACTGATTCAAAAGTTTAGGGCATGGATCTAGCAACTTCTGTTTTCACAACCCCTCTAGGTAAATCTGATCTATTCCCAAGTTTGAGAAACACTGATCTCAAGTGATTCTTCAAATGTTATTACCTGAGTGTTCATGAACTTGGATGAGAAAAAAGAATGTAGAATTTCATGTTTATTTTCACTAATTTCTAACCAAAATTGGCATTTCCTTCCACTATGGTGGCTTTCCAAATGGCATTTCTTGCCAATGCAGGAGACAGATATAAGGGACACAAGATCAGTCTCTGGGTTAGGAAGATCTCCTGGAGAAGGGCATAGCAACACATTCCAGTCTTCTTACCTGGAAAATCCCATAGACAGAGGAGCCTGGAGGGCTGCAGTCAATAGAGTTGCAAAGAGTTGGACACAACTGAAGAGACTTAGCACTCCATTAGAGACAAACCAGAGTGGTATTTAGCATTTATTTCCATCTCCAAAAGAAATCAAAGGTATTTTCATGCCTCATGTCAGTGGTTGCAGACATCTCAAACTGTCACTGACACTCATTGCTACTTTGAAATACAGTAATTATTAGGCCCGTGCTGGATCTTATCATTAACATGTTAATAAGGAAACACTTATCATTATATCTCCCATTTTAAAAAATATTTTGATAACTGCATTTTAATATAATTGATTTCCCTAGCAAATCTATGCATTTTATTTTATATATTTAAACAATAATCTTAGGGAGAGGATCCAAGTTCCTTCACTGGACCACTGAAAGGAAGCCTGGCATGAAAAGTATTAATTCCTGACCTAGGGGTAAAGCTGGGGTGTCTTCATCACCCTTTATTCAGTGCTCCCAGCAGAAGGAGGGGGCCCATCTGAGTGGTAAGAGGTGTGGAAGCTGCAGGGAAAGGTTTACTCTAGCCTTTCCCCTTCTCTTTTGCTGTACTTGCCTCTGTGCAGAGCTCACATGCCCCACCTGATCTCACCCATGCATTCAGTGCTCCACAGTGGCCCAGCTCTGCCCTTGGCTAGTGAGTATATTTGTCTAACTCAGAGCTTAAATGCCAGGAAGCCCACGTGGACACTGACCCGATGCCACTTACTCTGATACAGCTGTTACCATTCGCAAAGCTAATATTTTCATTTCAGCTGTCTATCTCCTATCTGTTTCTTAATTGGTTCCAAACATAGGCAGGGAAGAAAAACATCACTTATTGGCCTTCTAAAACTTCGCCAGTCTATGCATCTATCTCCTTCTTTCTCCCGTTTTTTTTTTTTGTTGTTGTTTGTTTGTTTGTTTTTCTTCTGGGAATATGCTCATGAGAAGAAGACAGTGTGGGAAAGCAGGCAGCCCCTTCTCCAACCAGGAGGTTTCTTAATGGTTTCTTAAGTAGCATTGGTACCAGATGCCAGACAGAAGATGCTGTGATGTTCTTGCTTCTCAGGTGTCCTAGAATCAGAGCTGTAAATTAGTTGGGTCGTTGCCTTTTAAAAGAGGAGGAAAATATGAAGTGATAGTAGTCAAGGTCATTGTCGTGCATTCAATGAAATCTGTGAACCACCTGCAAAGATTCTTTCTAACAGCTCTACGGACAGACACTGGCTGACTTTCTCGATCTACAGATTAGACTTTTTCCCTACATAACTCTTTATCTTATTTGTCATTTTTAACTCCTTAGATAAAATATAGTTAACCTTATTATAAATTAAAACAGAGCAATGTGGTTACAACATTTAGCTCTGTAATATGCAAGGTCGTAAAGACAACCCAAATGTTATCTCTGGAATTTGAAGAAAGGTCCCCAAATCAGCCAAATTTCATACAAACATCTACTACTTGTAGGAACACTTACTATAAATATAGCCCCCTAACGGTGACTGTCCTTGTACAGTTCTCAGTAACACCATGAGATGGAATTACCATGATACATCTGTTACAGATGAGGCCGCTGAGGTTTAAGGGAGATAAGGTAACTTTCCCAAAGTAACTGGGAGTAGTAGGGCTAGGATTCAAATCCTGACCTGGACAGCAGAAAGCCCAGATTTTTAGCTTTCTCAGATATATCAGTCTCTTCTGTGCAGCTCTAACACACCATCTCTCTCCCAACAATCTTGTAGCTTCAGTTCCAAATTCATGAATATTTAGAGTGCTTGACTCATATTTTCACAATTTATCTAATTTAACAGCCATGTTACATGAGTCATATTATCACATCACTTATATATATATAAGCAGATCAAGACTTAGGAAATGGAAGACATTTGAGGTCAAACCATATAGCTCCTAGTAAAGTACCAGAGCTGACATATAAGCTCCAGTCTTAAACTAAGTCCAGATTTTTATAAATTCTGATAAATAATAGATTTTACTGACAAGGATTCTTTATCCACAGAATCTCAGCCCAGCAAATTCTATCTGAGGTAGCTGGTGGGCACACAAAATGATACAGCCTTGGGATTTCCCTGGCGGTCCAGTAGTTAGGACTTCCTCTTCCAAAGCAAGGGGTGCAGGTTTGGTTCCCGGTTGGAGAGCTAAGATCCCACATGCCTCCTGGCCAAAAAATATGAAACAGAAACAATATTGTAACAAATTCAATAAAGACTTTTATAAAATGGCCCATGTCAAAAAAAAAAAACTTGAAAAAAAAAAGGATACAGCTTCATATAGCATCAATGCTTTGGGACACTAGTGTTTCTTGTACTTCTTCTCATCTACCTGCATTTCTGATAGGAATATTCATTTGTTGTCTCCAAATCCTATCAAAAGTTTCTGATTCCTATTTAAGACAGAATAAGAAAACTTTACATAACATAGCAATAGCATTTCTGCACACGGCATATAGCCCTTTTGGAATTTTGATTGGAAGGACTGATAAAATTGTCAAATCTTTCAGTTCTGATGAAAAGTGAAGGCGAGGAGCATAGACTCTGAACAGAGCAGCTTTGACGTTTGTCGGCTCATTAGCAGGAATCTTCAAACACATCTCCAGCTCTCGGTGGCCAGTCATGCTCTGTGTTTACACAATATGACTGGCCCTATGGGCAGAGAAGCAACCTTATCCTCACCACTCCCCTCCCCCTTTTACAAAATGATTGCATAAAGAGACTGGAATATAAGGTCAAAATTGGGCTTACCAGGCAGAAAATAGCCCATGTTTGACTTGTTTACTTGATGGGTAAAAACTGCTCTTTTGAGCAACAGTTGTTTCAGCCATCCTTTGCGTGGAGGTAGTAGACATAATTGTGCTAAGTAGTGTGAAAGGGAAACCTGCTTCAAGGCTACTAAGATAATGAGTATTGTCTGGGAGACTGGAGAAAAGGCAGTTAATAATATAATTTTTCATGTTTTTTTGTGTTGTTCAGCTAAAAATAAAAGTCTCATTAAACAGTTTTAAGTGAATTATATTTCTCCATTTCCCTCGCAATTAATTTTTGTGCAGCCCAACTGCTATTTGCAATTTGAAGCCTTTGCACAGAGCAGGGCAGCATGAATTGCTTGAGGACCGGCAGAGGGCAATGCTGAGCTGAAGCTGGTGCTAGAACCTTGCTTCTGGCTGTAAAATTGTGCTTGTTATTAAATGAAATCTTAAGGCTAACTTAGCCACAGAGGAAATTAAGCTGCTAATTATGTGTGTCTAAACCACTAAAAATGGGTCCAGTTGTTGCTCAAGGTTTCAGAAACACCCACCTCTTCTCCTTGGTTTTAAAATATGTAATTATGTCTGGAAATAGTACCTGTTAATGATTTTATACAATTAAAAGAAATATTTAAGAGTTGTCTATTCTCATAGCCTGTCGCTTTCCAAATAAGCAAAAGATTTGTAGAGCTGGTTAATTAATGGATTTTTGTTTGTTTATTTTTCCAAATCATCTATGTCAGTGTCTTTATAAAATCTGAGTCATCTGTGTTCATGCCACATATAACAGTGTTCTAAGGATTCAGGCAGGATGACCACATTATTTTTATAGCACTTTCTTAAAAAACAGGTTTCTTCAGAGGCAAAAATTTCAAAGATTTGGCAGACATGGAGAGAAGCAATTCTGATTTGGGATAGAAAAGGAGTGATGATTTCACAAATGTTCATATGCATTTAGAAAGGTGAATTTATTCTGAATTTATCCTCATGACAAAGAAATAAAAAATGTATCTCAAAGTAAGTCAGGAGCCAGTAACTGGCCAATATTATTTTAGGTTCTTCCTGCTGTGTCAGGCAGCCTGTAGTTGTCCATGGATGATCAGATAAACAAAAGCAAAAGAAATTTAATACCAGATTTTAACAAAAATGAGAATGCAAGTTAATAGTAAATGTCTGTGTTACAGTGAATAACTTGAATGATTTGCATGGCTCTTCAGTTTGCAAATAGTGCTTTAGTTATAGATCTCTTGTAGTTTCTGTAGCTCAACAGCATCACCTAGGAGTTTGTTAGATATGCCGAATCTCAATCGTCTAAGTCAGAATCTACATGTTAACAAGTGGGCAGGAGACTGGATTGCACCATCGACTTTGAGAACTACATTTTAGGTCTTATCTCTGGTAATTTGCTTGCTCTGAAAAAGGCATCCTTCCGGCTTCCAGTTTAGAGAAAGTTCATAAAGTCTGCTGCTGCTAAGTCGCTTCAGTCGTGTCCGGCCCTGTGCAACCCCATAGACAGCAGCCCACCAGGCTCCCCCGTCCCTGGGATTCTCCAGGCAAGAACACTGGAGTGGGGTGCCATTGCCTTCTTCTCATAAAGCCTAGCAAAGTCTTATTTAGAATGAATTAAAAGAAGTTTTGTGGTTGTAGTCTTTTTCCCCTCTGTAAAAAATAAATAAAGCCTTTTGAAATCTTTAATGACACTTTTTTCCCCCAGCTGGTTTTAATTGGACCTCAAATATTACCAGTCATGACCCGAGTCCCGAAAGAGTTAACGTACAGAGGACATGGTGTTTGCATATTCCTTTTTAGTATTTTTGGTCTTGCCTAAGATTATGAAATGTGGGTTTGCCATTTGTTGCATTGACATGGCTCTCCAGCTGGTTCTATGCTTTTCATAGGTGTCATGAAAGGATGAAAATGACCCATTCCACTTATCCATCAAGAGCTATGAATCAGAAACTTTTTCCTCCTTCCTCAAGCAAGAAGGGCAGTAGGGCTAAGTCAGCCAATCAGAGTAATGAGTCTGTCCTGCTTGGAAAAGGGGGATTAATCTAAATCAAATACTTTTCCCACTGGTAATTTTAACTAATTCCCTCAGGAAAGTGCAAGAAATTAGTGAAGGCCCCATAGTCATGCAAGTGTTCTGGTACAGAAAGTGAAGTTGCTCAGTCGTGTCCAACTCTTTGGGATCCCATGCTGTGTAGCCTACCAGGCTCCTCCGCCCATGGGATTTTCCAGGCAAGAGTACTGGAATAGGTTGCCATTTCCTTCTCCAGGGGATCTTCCTGACCCAGGAATCAAACCCCAGTCTACTGCATCGCAGTCAGACGCTTTACCATCTAGGCCACCAAGGAAGCCACAGTTCTGGTACAGGGAGACACGTAATACCTTTTAACCTTGTTAATATCCTATCCTGCTGGCTTCTACAACTGACTCAAAGAATGGCTAAGACTCTTCAACCCAGCATTGCAAAGAAATCCAGCCTTCAAGGAGGAAGACCAAAAAGTCCTGAGACACACTGTGAATGGTGAGAGCTCTGACTGCCTTGATTACATCGCTCCCCGCACTGTCTTTCTGCCTCTGTCGCAGCAATCATGGGAGAATCTAAGCTGCCAGCCTGTTCTGTGGGATATTCAAACTGAAGTTTAGAGAGGTTTTCTTCCTCCTGCAAGATGCATATGCTTTTCGGTGTGTGATTTGCAGGGACCAGGCCGACGAGGGCTCAGAAGAGGACAGCTCAGGTATGCCATGGCTCCTGAGGTGGGGAGAACCTCTCTGTTCTGAGGCTGTCTCTTTCTTCTGCAAGTCTGTCTAAACACATGAGGTCTGTTCAACAGGAAGGGCTCCCTGGATAACACTGCAGCGCTTCTCAGATGGGCTTTCTCCTCCCCTTTCAACAAAAGGAAAGTCCTTTCTTAACGCTGGCCCACCTTTCTTGGTTTGTCAAACAGAAGCTACAGTAGAAACAGACTAGATTTTATTTGACTTTGTGGGCACTGACCTAGGACTCTTCCCTGAAATTCTCCACAAACTTTTTTAGCAGGAATAATGATCAAGAGTTAGCAAGAGAAAAGTGCCTCTGCACCCAGAGCAAGGTGTTTATCTATGAGACTTTGGCAATTTTGTTGGTTAGTTTTCCTTTGTTTGCTTAATGTCAGGTTTATGTGAAGAGATACCCCACACCCAAGGTAAAAGAAACCCAAGTAAGATGGTAGGTGTTGTGAAAGGGCATCAGAGGACAGGCACACTGAAATCATACTCACAGAAAACTAGCCAATCTAATCACATTAGGACCACAGCCTTGTCTAACTCAGTGAAACTAAGCCATGCCTGCAGGGCAACCCAAGACGGGCGAGTCATGGTGGAGAGGTCTGACAGAATGTGGTCCACTGGAAAAGGGAATGGCAAGCCACTTCAGTATTCTTGCCTTGAGAACCCCATGAACAATACGAAAAGGCAAAATGATAGGATACCAAAAGAGGAACTCCCTAGGTCATTAGGTGCCCAAAATGCTACTGGAGATCAGTGGAGAAATAACTCCAGAAAGAATGAAGGGATGGAGCCAAAGCAAAAACAATACCCAGCTGTAGATGTGACTGGTGATAGAAGCAAGATCCGATGTTGTAAAAAGCAATATTGCAAAGGAACCTGGAATGTCAGGTCCATGAATCAAGGCAAATTGGAAGTGGTCAAACAGGAGATGGCAAGAGTGAACGTCGACATTCTAGGAATCAGTTAACTAAAATGGACTGGAATGGGTGAATTTAACTCAGATGACCATTATATCTACTACTGCGGGCAGGAATCCCTGAGAAGAAATGGAGTACCCATCATGGTCAACGGAAGAGTCTGAAATGCAGTACTTGGATGCAGTCTCAAAAATGACAGAATGATCTCTGTTCCTCTCCAAGGCAAACCATTCAATATCACAGTAATCCAAGTCTATGTCCCAACCAGTAACGCTGAAGCTGAAGTTGAACGGTTCTATGAAGACCTACAAGACCTTCTAGAACTAACACCCCAAAAAGATGTCCTTTTCATTATAGGGGACTGGAATGCTAAAGTAGGAAGTCAAGAAACACCTGGAGTAACAGGCAAATTTGGCCTTGGAATATGGAATGAAGCAGGGCAAAGACTAATAGAGTTTTGCCAAGAAAATGCACTGGTCATAGCAAACANCAGACCACCTGACCTGCCTCTTGAGAAATCTATATGCAGGTCAGGAAGCAACAGTTAGAACTGGACATGGAACAACAAACTGGTTCCAAATAGGAAAAGGAGTACGTCAAGGCTGTATATTGTCACCCTGCTTATTTAACATATGCAGAGTACATCATGAGAAACGCTGGACTGGAAGAAACACAAGCTGGAATCCAGATTGCCGAGAGAAATATCAATAACCTCAGATATGCAGATGACACCACCCTTATGGCAGAAAGTGAAGAGGAGAAAAAGTGAAACAGGAGAGTGAAAAAGTTGGCTTAAAGCTCAACATTCAGAAAACAAAGATCATGGCATCCGGTCCCATCAATTCATGGGAAATGATAGGGAAACAGTGGAAACAGTGTCAGACTTTATTTTTCTGGGCTCCAAAATAACTGCAGATGGTGGTCGCAGCCATGAAATTAAAAGACACTTACTCCTTGGAAGAAAAGTTGTGACCAACCTAGATAGTATATTCAAAAGTAGAGACATTACTTTGCCGACTAAGGTCCGTCTAGTCAAGGCTATGGTTTTTCCTGTGGTCATGTATGGATGTGAGAGTTGGACTGTGAAGAAGGCTGAGCACCAAAGAATTGATGCTTTTGAACTGTGGTGTTGGAGAAGACTCTTGAGAGTCCCTTGGACTGCAAGGAGATCCAACCAGTCCTTTCTGAAGGAGATCAGCCCTGGGATTTCTTTGGAAAGAATGATGCTAAAGCTGAAACTCCAGTACTTTGACCACCTCATGCGAGGAGTTGACTCATTGGAAAAGACTCGGATGCTGGAAGGGATTGAGGGCAGGAGAAGAAGGGGACGACAGAGGATGAGATGGCTGGATGGCACCACAGACTCGATGAATGTGAGTCTGAGTGAACTCCGGGAGATGGTGATGGACAGGGAGGCCTGGTGTGCTGCGATTCATGGGGTGGCAAAGAGTCAGACATGACTGAGAGACTGAACTGAACTGAACTGAAGTTACCCAGAATAAAATTCATTCTTTTTATATAGCTTTATTAGTTTTGACCAATGAAACCACAATCAATATGTAGAACATTTGGTTAGCCCCGGTCTCTCTGGAACCCCTTTTATATTCAGCCTCCACCCCAGTTCCTGGCAATCTCTGATATATTTTCTGTTCCTGTAATGTTGTCTTTAATCCTGAAAGATTTAACTAAGCTTTAAAAACAATAGAGCTTTTCTCATAAGAGCTAACAAATAGGTCCAATTAGTACAATAATCTATAATTTAAAAAATAGGTCTGGATTCAGATAAATACAGGTTTCAATCCTGACTCTGCCCCTTTGCTCACACTGATTTAGGGTATATTACTTAGTTAAGTCAAGCCTCAGTTTTCTTATCTATTAAATGTACTAATAATCAGTAACATTTATTAAATACCATGTTACTTGCTGAGACTTGTTTTAAATCGCTGTGAAATGCTACCCTATTGATGTGATAGCTAATTTCTTTTGTTTCCTATTATTGTTTCTTTCTATTTAATCTTATTACCCGTATTAGAGGATTGTAACGGTGGTTCAGTCACCAAGTCTCGTCCGACTCTTGCAACCCAATGGACTGTAACCCACCAGGCTCCTCTGTCCATAGGATTTCCCAGGCAAGAATACTGGAGTGGGTTGCCATTTCCATCTCCAGGGGAACTTCCTGACTCAGGGATCAAACCCAGGTCTCCTGCATTGCAAGCTAGGAATCCTAAATTACACGTTTTATCCTCCACAATACCTATCAGAAGTCATATCTGTTTTGACTACTATAACAAAATACCACAGACCAAGTGGCTTATAAACAACAGAAATGTATTTCTCACGGTTCTAGAGCATGAGAAGTCCAAGGTCAAGCTACATTCCATGTGTGGTGAGAGCCCACTTTCTGATTCATAGACTGCTATCTTCTTGCTGTAACCTCATATGCCAGAGAGGTGAGGGATTTCTTTCATAATGACACTAAATTCCACCTATGAGGGCAGAACACTATCAAAGGCCCCAAAAACAATATATTAGGGTGTCAGGCTTCAACACTGGGGAGCTCATGAGCATTCAGTCTATAGCAGGATATAACAGCTATGTGAAACACAGAAATCACATCAAATAATATTAAACATTACACTGAAAAATTAATGCATTCACGTTGTATTATTTCAATATATAGAGGTATTCATAGATGATTGTATTATTGATACATGCTTTTAAAATTACATAAACAGTATAATTTTATCTTTTTTCAACTTTTCCCCCCTATTTATGGTTTTTAAGACTCACCCATTATTTAACTACTAAATAGCATTACATTACATGAATATGTTATGCCCAAGTCGTGAAATCTCCCAATGACCACCAGGGAGCCGATATCCAATGCAAAAGCAAGAGAGTTTTTATTACCAAGCTCGAGCTGGGGCTCCCACCAATACCGACGCAGCGGCTATAGGGAGGAGCCCCGAGCTCTGGGTTACATTGTTTATATAGGGCATTCTCACACAAAAAATTTGAAAAATGGGAGTTTCCAGGTTAGGAGACGTCTAATTGGTTACCTTCTGTGGAAAGGTTAGGTGTTGGGTTCTGATTGGTCCCCATTTCCCGGGCTGGCCAAGGGTTCTGATTGGTTCCCATTGTCTAGGTAGACCACAAGTTCCTGAGCGTCAAGTCAGGAGATTTTGTTCTGGGGTCCAATTGGCTTGTGGGTGGTGGGGTGAAGTCAGGGGATTTCCAAAGGCTCTTGGATTTCCAAAAGCTCTTTTCCTGGAACCTTACAAAATGGAGTTCTTCTGTTAACAAAATGGAGGAGCTTAGGTCCTTCAAATAGACAAGTCCGTTTTTCCATTCTGGTGTCCAGAATAGTTTTGGTGACTCCATGTTTTGACTGTGCAAATGTATTGTCCTAAATAGGAATGATATCACCTAGTGAAAAAGTGGCTCCCTTTGGGGAGAGGATAGAGAGGAGAAAAGGAGGCAGATAGGGAGCTTTAGATGTAGCTGTAATATATTTTTTCTTTAAGAAAAGAAAAGAAATAGCACCCTGGAGCAACAGAGGTAGCAAATGTTAATATTCATCTGTTAATTCAGGGTGATGAGTTCATGAGAGGTCATTATTTCTGGTGTTCTCTGTATTTTAAATTATTCTATAATTTAAAAGGAAATTAAATATTAAAAAAAAAAAAGAAAAATCAATGAGCATGGTTCTATCCTGGAGTAAATAAACATTATTAGTGGCACTCTTCAGTGTTTCATAAATAACATTTCTTCCATGACCAATGTAAGGCATTTGTGACATATCCTAGTTAGTTTGATAATGTAATGTCAGGAGTCAAGCTTCACCCTGATAAGGCTTTCATGAGTGATAATGGCTCTGCAATGTTTTTCTGTAAGGATCTAACTCTGTTTTTTTCCTGCTGTTCTTTTGGCTGTTTTGGTTGGAAGTAATGAGTTTTAGGCACTAAGAAACAGGCACAGAGCCCCTTTAAAAATAACTAGATGAAGTTTGTATGTTAAAGAGAAAAGGGTTATGGGGACTCTTGTAATTCATGTCATCAAACTCTGCTGTTAGCAGGAGTCGGCTAATACAGGGCACCCGGGGAATAAGCAAGCTTTTGCCTTCGTTTTACTCATATTTTACAAAATAAAAGGAACTTGGCTTTGGACAGGAAATAGCTAAGCTTTGGAAATAGTTGTGAGGCTTATCCCATTCTTTCATTTTAATGACTTTCCTTGGTATTTAATCCCATCTTCCCCTTCTTCTGTGACTATACTTATTAGCATGCTCTTTGGATAGCTAAGAAAACAAACAAAGCTATCAAAATACAGCTCCCACCAAGTTCCCCTTGTTAAGGTGACTAGTGAGCATGTTCCCCTGCCCCCTTGTGGCTTGATTACAGAATTCCTGCTGCGGTGACTCCCACGGCTCATTACCCTGCCTCTGAAAACGCTGAGGTATGGAAAGTCCAAGCCTCAGCTCTGCCCTTGGCTGAAGAATAGATGGCCACCATTAGTGACTGAGTTTGATCTTCATGATAGCATTTGCCTCTTAAGGCACTGTGGGTTCCAAAATATTCCTGCTGTCAGATGACCTGAGGTGGCTTGAACTTCAAGCCCAGAAGATCCAAGATCTCATTTTCCGTATGGAAATTCTGAATCTGCAAAATAGGTCATGAGCTGGACCCACAGGCACTTGAGAAAAGTCATGGCTTCAGAGGGAGACTCTTCCTTTTGAGACTGTGAAGTGATCTCCAGGACCAACCCTGCTTGTCAGAACCAACAGATATTCATTTCACAACAGTTGAAGAGGCTACATTTTATCAAAGAAGGTCATTAGATGGAATTTTGAGCTGAGTGTGATGTGTAATGCCACATAGAATGAGATGCAGCTTGCTATTGTTAAGATATAAGGGGCAAGGTTTATTAATAAGCAGACCAAAGAGCAGTAAGTTGAATTGACGTATCACTATGCAGTTATAGGAGAAGGCAATGGCACCCCACTCCAGTACTCTTGCCTAGAAAATCCCATGGACGGAGGAGCCTGGTGGGCTGTAGTCCATGGGGTTGCACAGAGTCGGACACGACTAAAGCAACTTAGCAGCAGCAGCAAACCAAAGAAAGATTTCATGGCTGGACTATCATGAGAAACCTTTAAAGCAGGGCATAGATGAGAGCACTTCAGAGCAATAATTAGTTTTTCTCAAACTATGACAGTCCTGAAGTCCATCATGTGTGATCATCATTCAATTTAGTTCCTCAAGGTGTATACCTCCAAAATTTGTATTTAGCAAGAATGGGCTGAAATGCCGTTACTGCCCTACTATTAAAAAAAAAAAAAAAATATATATATATAT
>SJYQ01001011.1:516535-554009 GCA_006410935.1 Redunca redunca
TATATATATATATATATATACACACACACACACACACACACACACACACGGTCATTTCCATTTCACAGACAGGAAAACTAACTCACCAATGAATTAAAAATGTCTGTTACAGATTTCACAGTAGACCAGTAGCAGAGCACAAAGGTATGTCATGCCTTAGATAAGAATTCTTATCTCTAGAGCAGACTTTCTCTCTGTAACACTAATGAACTGCTTCACTGCTTCCTAATGCACCATGTGCCTTCGTCAACTTGTCCTTCTAGGCTGCTTGAGGCACCAGGTCACTGTGTCACAATGCACTGTCAGATGTCACAGTAGCGTCAGATGGGTGGTGACAACAGGGGTACAAGCCAAGGGGTATGGACATATCAACACTTCTGTCGCGCAGCATATAGATCATGCTATTTTCTGTATCGGTATTCAAAAAAGGTGCTTGGGGATAACAGAGAGGCTGAAAAATAAAAATGAATTTCTGCCCCCTGGCAAAATGGTTTATCATCTGCTTGCTAGCCTCAACTTTTCATCAGGCTTTTCATTTGATTTACAGTTTGAAAACTGTAAAGCCAAGATAAAGCTACATTTATGCTAATATTGTAATTGTGCAGATAATTTTGCATAAAAATTATAGCTCTTGCCTTCCACTCTATAGGAGTACAAATGGCCAGATTTATAATATATTGTATTTTGAAAAAAGTGAAAGTGTTAGTCAGCTCAGTCATGTCTGACTCTTTGCAACCCAATGGACTGTAGCCCACTAGGCTCCTCTGTCCATGAGATTCTCCAGGCAAGAATACTGGAGTCAGTTGGCATGCCCTCTCATGTGTGTATATAAAACACACACACACATATAAATTATGTACACAGAATATATTTAATTATATGTATATATGCTATTATTTTAATCCAGAGAGAAGTAAACACTAAGATGTACAACAATAGCTATTTTTTCATTCTCCAAACTGAAATAGATTTTCCTCATGAAGTTGATGATAGATCTGTCAGTTAACTTAGATATACACACTATGCATTCTCCATCTTTTGTTTGGTTTTTCTCATTCCTTCTGTTTCACCATCTTACTACTTCTCCATCTACTGGTGCCTTCATTCTTCACACAGTTCATGCCCCATTCTGCTGCAAGGCTTCACTGAGTCTAGATGCCTTTTTTCATTAAAAAATAGGGATATCCCATCATGACTTTGATTTAGGGTTTCTGAGAATATGTTTCTGTGGTCCACCTTACTGTACTGAATCATCTAGAATGCTGGCTGAAAATACTAGTCAATAGTACCTACCCCAGACCTCCCTACTGAAGCAGAACTGTTTGTACCAGCATCATCATCTTCCATTGTTATGCATATTCAAATTTGAATTTCATTGTCTTAGAGCAGTGATTTTCAGTAGGGATGTTAACAGCCTGGGGACATTTCTTAAAAATGCAAGTATAGCCACTATAGAACTGGCATCTGTTCCATTAGGTTTGATGGTGATGGTAATGACCAGTAGAATTTAAATTGTCCCACCACATTCTAGTCTGGAAATAATGCTGTTATAATATCTGAGGAGTATCTCCACCACAAGGACTGAAAATCACCTCTAGGAAAATCATTATTAGTGAAGGGAGATTTCCTTTCCTAGGAATGGACTGAAGTGTGAATATGTTGAGAACAATTGCCCTTGGGTTTTGTGATGCTCCTCAAAGCAAGTAGTTGGAAGAAAAAAAAAAACAAAAAACACTACACATCTGATTGATTTTTATATTATAAAAGATTTAATTGTATGTGATAACACAGAAATAAATTTATTATATAATGGAAATGAGTAATAAGTATCACCTGCTTTTTCCAGTAATATTCAACATAATTTGATATAATTTATATATATCAACATAATTGGCATAATATATATAACATAATATTCTGGTACTATTCAACATTCAATATAATTTTGAGGGGCAAATAAATATAAAGGCTAATTTTAAAAATTGCTGCTTTAGGTGGCTATGAAAATATACCACTCATTTCAGAGAGCATCACTGACTAAGGGCCCCATCTGCTGACCCTCCGGATCACCAATCACATTTGCACCAAAGCCGCCCTTCTTATAGGCTACTCCCAGCCAGTGCCTGAGCACAAAGTGGGTAATAAGGCAGGCTTGTCCCGGTGAGATTTACTGAACTCCTGATATAGTGACTTTGGTTCAAGGGCTTCCCTCTGGCCTGGCTGAACCTTTTCTAGAACACACTCCAGTTCACAGGTCTTCTTACTCTATCCTTCTTCCTTCCCTTTCTCCTTCCATAGGTGTCAGGCCTATATCAAGGTTTGACTAAAGGCTCTCCCTGCCTCCTCTTTCTTCTTCTCCCCATCTTCTCTTATGCTTTCCCCTGATAAATCTCCTGCTTGTCAAGTTCTCTCTTGATGTCTGCTTCTTGGCAGGCTTGAACTAACACACTACACATTATCACAAGTACTACTCAGTTTGTGTTTTGTCCCCTGCACCACGCATACATACACATGCACACTTAGGAGACCGCTCATGCTTTCCTTTCATCGCTTTCTTTTTCTCAGCTTCTTTCCTAGTCTCATTCTTATGGTTTCTTGTTTCTGAGGAATGACAGTGAATGGTAGTATATTTTTTAAATAAGATACTCTTCTCTTGGCATATTAATTATACATTGTATCTTCTTGTTAATAAAATACTTGAAACAGTAAAGAAGCAAAAGATTCCTAAAACCCCCTAAGTCAAACTACTTGTGGCAATTTCAGTACTAGTTAGGGAGATATTTGGGTGTCAGAGGCCCCTCAAGTCACACTCTGTAATAAATTAAAAGACGCTTACTCCTTGGAAGGAAAGTTATGATCAACCTAGATAGCATATTCAAAAGCAGAGACATTGCTTTGCCGACTAAGGTCCGTCTAGTCAAGGCTATGGTTTTTCCTGCGGTCATGTATGGATGTGAGAGTTGGACTGTGAAGAAGGCTGAGCGCCGAAGAATTGATGCGTTTGAAGTGTGGTGTTGGAGAAGACTCTTGAGAGTCCCTTGGACTGCAAGGAGATCCAACCAGTCCATTCTGAAGGAGATCAGTCCTGGGATTTCTTTGGAAGGAATGATGCTAAAGCTGAAATCCCAGTACTTTGGCCACCTCATGCGAAGTGTTGACTCATTGGAAAAGACTCTGACAGAGGATGAGATGGCTGGATGGCATCACTGACTCGATGGACGTGAGTCTGCGTGAACTCCGGGAGTTGGTGATGGACAGGGAGGCCTGGTGTGCTGCGATTCATGGGGTCGCAAAGAGTTGGACACGACTGAGCGACTGAACTGAACTGAACAGTTACTTCTGTGTCATGGTATAGTCATCACGCCCCTCTTCCTTCCCTGTCCACTCCTGCCTCCAAAACAAGGATGAAGACTAGGCAGGCTTTCCCTCTTCTCAAATTACCATGATAGTTCTGTTTCCTGCCATACAAAAGAGGAAAGCAACTTTTAACAGTTTTACTTGTTTGACCTCTGTCAGAACAATAATGGGAGAAAAATGAGTCTGTTAAGTGATGTATTTTAATATGAGTAGTTATACTCAACTATTAAGAAGTAAGAAAATTGGAGAAATGAGGGAAACTATCCCACAGCTGTAAAATCATTATAGACCATGACTATTTATACAACTAGACTTTCTGTGTCACAGCTAATAGAGCAGATAAGCTGACACCCTAACCTAGTCACCATTGCAATAGATTCTAAACGTTGAACCCCATGGTATGCCATCTTCTATGGCATATAGAGCAGTATTTTGCAATTTTTATCAGGTCATTCAAGTCTTTTCAGAAAGAATTATGTCCCTTAACAGAACAATACATAATATGTTTTCTCAATTAAAGTGGATATTGAAATGATCATTTAAAAATTCGTATGTAAATATTTCATGTTAGGCCTAACATTCTTTCTAATTGTCTCCATATTTATCCTCAATATATTTGCATACTCTTTTGTAAATTTAGAGTGAAAGTTCATCTCTTTCTTTGGGTGATTGGTCCCTATACTGATTGGAAGGAAAATATAAAGCAAACATGAAAGTGATTGCATTTGCTAAGCAAGTTGTTTTAAAAACTAAAATTTCAAATCAATTATTTTAGTTGATGGTGGACTCTATCAGTGAGATTACCTACTCTTTCATATGGTATTTTACTCACTCATTTAACTATTTTATCCTCTTCTTTGCACATGAGTTCTTTATTTTTTCTTTGACCACACCTCACAGCACATGGGATCCTAGTTCCCTGCTGCTGCTGTCACTTCAGTCGTGTCTGACCCTGTGCAACCTCATAGACATCAGCCCTCCAGGCTCCCCCGTCCCTGGTGATGTGAGGTGATGGATTTGTTAATTAAGATTATTGTGGTAATCATTTTATAATATACATATATATCAAATCATCACATTGTAATCTTAAACTTACACAGTGTTATATATAAATTATATCTCAGTAAAGCTGGAGGGCGGAGAAGGCAATGGCACCCCACTCCAGTACTCTTGCCTGGAAAATCCCATGGATGGAGGAGCCTGGTAGGCTGCAGTCCATGTCGTCTCTAAGAGTCGGATAAGACTGAGCGACTTCACTTTCACTTTTCACTTTCATGCATTGGAGAAGGAAATGGCAACCCACTCCAGTGTTCTTGCCTGGAGAATCCCAGGGATGGGGGAGCCTGGTGGGCTGCCGTCTCTGGGGTCACACAGAGTTGGACACGACTGAAGTGACTTAGCAGCAGCAGCAGCAGCAAAGCTGGAGGGAAAAATAGATGCAGCCCATCTCTTGAGGACCTATTCATTCCTCACTTTTCCATGATGACTTTCTTGACTCTCCAAGCAGGATATGACCCCTTGTATCACTGAAACCAACATAACACAGAACAGTTTGCTGACACAGATTGTAAAGCACGGATTCTGCAGCTAGACTCCGTATTGAAATCCCAGTTCCACTGTTGTGTGATCTTGAACAAGTTGCCTAGTCTTTCTGAGCTTTAATGTCCTGGTCTGTTAAGTGGGGAAAAACAAGAGTTTCAATAAATGTTTGTTTTGAAAACTAAATTAGATAAATTATTATGTTTAAGTTTTGGTATGGGGTTATCCCACATAGCTTTACAGTGTAATTGTTTGTTTATAAGATTTCTTTCTCCTAGTATTTTGTAAGCTCTTTGAGGTTAGACATTTTGTTTTTTCATCTCAGTCTCCACCATAGTGGATGTTCAGTGATTTGCATTTTTTTTGTAAGTGGCTGAAACACAGAGTGAGTGAATTCTGATTTCTATGTCTGTTCTCATAGTAGTCGATACCATTAGGGGGTAAAAGTAACCATGGTAAGAACAGCAGCTGTGATAGGAAGACAAATGAGAAATTGATCTTTAGGGACTTCAGGGGGGACACACCTGGTCATGACTTACTGGCATAAACTTTTGATATTGCTTCCATTTTTCCTCTCTGCAATCATCTGTTCCAAACTTCTTTTTTCTTCCTTGTTGTTGTTTTGTTTTATTTTGTTTTATTTTTTTAATAAAAAAAATATTTCAGGTGGGTCGATTCCAATAAGTACTAAAGATTCCAATAAGTCGATTCCAATAAGTACTAAAGAAGAGAAAGGACAGCTGAAGAGGTTGCCAGCCAAGAAGGTTCACAGGGAATCCTATTACTGGGGATGTATATGAAAGCCAGATGATGCCTCCAGCCAGATACTGGATCTGGTTAAGTGAACACTGCTGGTTTCCTTTCAGGCTTTAATCAGTTGGACCTTTATTTTCATTTCATGAGTAGCTAAATAAAAAGCACAATGGAGTAAAATATCCTAATATTGATTGCCTCATTTTAAACCAGCTGATAACCACAAGTCTCTGGCTTAATACTGCCTTGCTACTCTGAATTTATACCGGGAAACCCATATTAAATGTTGTCCTCATTGTTAGCTACAACATACTGATACATTTACTAGAGAAGTCAATTGCAAACCAGAATATTCATTGGAAGGACTGATACTGAAGCTCCAGTAGGTTGGCCACCTGATGCAAAGAAGTGACTCATTGAAAAAGACCCTGATGCTGGGAAAGATTGAAGTCAGGAGGAGAAGGGGATGACAGAGGACAAGATGATTGGATGGCATCACTGACTCAGTGGACATGAGTTTGAGCAAGCTCCAGGAGTTGATGATGGACAGGGAAGCCTGGTGTGCTGCACTCCATGGGGTCTCAAAGAGTTGGACATGACCAAGCAATTGAACTGAACTGATATGTTTAAATATGAATCCCATGTGAGCATAGTAATTATCTTTCTATATGTGACTGGTGATTAAAAATTTGCAAAATTCTGGTCTGATTATTTTTTAACATGTATACTTGATTTTGTCTCAGAAGAATTCACCTCTAATTTGATCATGAAAATTAATGGTAAATGGCTTTGTTACTTAGAATTTTGCTTAGGTTCTTTGTAGATACACTCTATTTCTATTGAGCAACTATCTGCAAGGTAGAAAAATGCCACTGTATTCCTCAAATCTTTGTTTTCTCTTTATTATCATTTAAGATTACTCTTATCAGGGAAAGGAGTAAAGAAGCATGCCTCAAAATCCACATACCCTAAGTTAGTTAGTGCATTGTTGGATAATAGAGCCCAACATGGGGAAAGCAAGACTAAAAACCTGTTTTGTATTATTTGAAATACTGACATTTCAAAAATATAGATTGAACTCTATTCATGTTTAATTTGTCATACTCAGTAAACCTTCTTCTAGAATATCCTTGGATTCTTTAAATCTGTAGTCTAAATAAGGCATGCCATGTTTTGGTAATCAGATGATAATAGGAAATATTTGTTCTCATCTCTTAATTCATAACTATTCTTAGATGCATAGAACGTGGTGGTTAAACTATAAGGAGAATCTGTTTTATTTGTTATGGGTCATTTCAGTGGTGATTAGATGTCTTAAATTAGTGTGCCTGTATTCATTTACTGATACTTCAGTGTAAAACTGACATAGTACACATTCTTATAAACACTGCCTGTGTTATTGTTCAGTCTCTAAGTCATGTCCAACCCTTTATGACCCCATGAACTGCAGCACACCAGGTCTCCTGATCACTCACTATCTCTTGGAATTAACTCAAGTTGGTGTCCATTGAGTCAATGATGCCATCCAACCATCTCATCCTCTGTTGCTCTCTTCTTCTTGTTGATATTTATCCCAGCAACCTTTTTTTTATATATAAATTTATTTATTTTAATTGGAGGCTAATTACTTTACAATATTGCATTGGTTTTGCCATACATCCACATGAATCCGCCACGGGTGTACACATGTTCCCCATCCTGAACACTCCTCCCATCTCCCTCCCCGTACCATCCCTCTGGGTCATCCAAGTGTACCAGCCCCAAGCATCCTGTATCATGCATCGAACCTGGACTGGCTATTTGTTTCATATATGATATTATACATGCTTCAGTGCCATTCTCCCAAATCATCCCACCCTCTCCCTCTCCCACAGAGTCCAAAAGACTGTTCTATACATCTGTGTCTCTTTTGCTGTCTTGCATACAGGGTTATCATTACTATCTTGATTCCAGCTTGTGATTTATCCAGCTCAGCATTTCCCATGATGTACTCTGCATATAAGTTAAATAAGTGGGGTGACAATATACAGCCTTATCATACTCCTTTCCCAATTTTGAACCAATCTATTGTTCCAAGTCTGATTCTGTTGCTTAAAAAATAATTAATTAATATTTATTGAAAGGAACTTCCTAAATGAATATATTTTGTTGCTATAAGGAGTAAACTGATGTTAGTTACCCTATGTACTATATCTCCTTTAGAAATATTGTCTGGGAAGTATCCTGTAAACTCTAGGGTAACAAGAATAATGAATTTCCTTAAACATGCAACAAAGTTACTGTAAGGTTTCCAGGTAGAAATAACTGCTGGGTGTTCAGTATCACAATATATACAAGCACTATGCTGTGCTTTACTTGGATTCTCTTGTTTAGCCCAGACATCCACCCTACTAAGTACTATTATTAACCTCAGTTTACAAATGAGGAAATAGAGGTATAGTTGAGTAACGGTTTTAGATATTGTTTTAGTACTTGCTCAATGTCCCTTCTAAGAAATGGTAGATCTTGATTTACGGCCTAGTGTTAGTCACTCAGTTATATCCAACTCTTTGCAACCCCATGGACTGTAACCCACCAGGCTCCTCTGTCCATGGAATCTCCAGGCAAGAATACTGGACTGGGTTGTCATTTCCTTCTCCAGGAGATCTTCCTGACCCAGGAATTGATTCAAGGTCTCCTGCATTGCAGGCAGATTATTTACCATCTGGGCCACCAGGGAAGCCCAATTTGCAGCCTAAGATCTTAGTAATCATCATTACGATTTACTGCCTTTTAAATAGACTCAGAAAATGTATATTCTGTACAAGGAAACCAGGTGAGGATCATGTGCTTCGAAGCTCACTCATTCAGTCAGTCAATAAATACTTATCATACACTTATACTATGAGGTTTTTTAATAATCCCTTCTTAGAATTTCAAAGTTGAAAAGAGAGACAGCTCCTGTCCTCAGTGTGTTCACAGCCTTTCAGGGGGTGATTATGCCACAGATTTGAACAAGAGACAGTGACGTCATCTTCAAGGGTTCCCAGATTACCCATGTGGGCCTGGAATTTTCTCAGTAGAGGAATTGAGGAACTGTCATGGAGGGTGAATAGGAATTGACAAGGCCGGCAGTATTCTAGACAAAAGAACAGCCTGTGGAAGGATGTAGCGATGAGAACTATCAAGGGGTCCAGCAAGACTATAGAACATAAGCACAAAAGGGTCATAAATTCATTGAAGGTTTTATGTTCAAGTTCACACAGGCTGTTTGTGGGGCCCAGATTTGTCGAACCCAGCCTCAAGCATGTCAGCCTGGCCCCATAGTTTGAGCTGGTAACAGCTCTAGGTGGAGGCTTGCTCCTGCACTCATCCGACTGTTAGAGTTTTCCTCCCCTTGTATTCACTGTTCTTCCACAGATGTACTTTGCATTCAGTTTTTACATTGGTTCTTTAAGGAAGTTTTAATTAATTGTACCATTCATTTCATGTTGACCAACAAAAAGGAAAAAAAAAAAATTCAGGCTTCCTGTTGATGTTAAAGATGATGGATGTTCTTTTCTTTTTGAATAGTTTTGCCAAGCATGATTGATGTAATAATAGGTAGGTTTCATTTGAATGCTAGTGACAATGGGGGAATAGTTGGCAAGGAGTGGTACTCTATAGCAGGTATTTAACGAAGACAGCCTGAAAATCAATATTAATCCTTTGCTGGCAGCTGAAAATTTCAGACAACTTAAGCAGACGAATGGGCCATAATGTCAGTCAGTAGTAGTAGTCTATTCATTGGCTCATTCTTAGACTAAATGAGAACTGTTGTTGATTAAAAATCCATTCCAGGAATGGCACCACACATTTTAAACAGTTCTTATTTTCCTGTGGGGCCAGAAAATGTTCCTCCCTTTGCCTTTTCAGGTCTGTTTTTAACCCCATCAATTTCCAAGTAGCTCAGTACTTCTCCTGTGGACGAAATTCTTACAGGCCTTTTCAAGGTCTAGGGTTATCTGTCTCCCAGCAATGGAGCCCTCCCCACCTAGACAGTACATCTCCTACATGAGCCAGAGATAATTCAAGGCTGTGACAGCCTCAGGGAGATGTCCCATAGAACAAATAGAACCTCAGATATGGCCCCCTGGCTGGATTTCTTGTCCTTATGCCTGCATGTTGATAGAAGAACTACCACAAGAAAGCGATCAGGAAAATTAAGAAAGAAGGAACAATGACCTTTCTCTATTTCTTACCTAGGAAATGTATCCTAGGATTATTTATGTAATTTAGTCCATCTACTTTGAAGATCAGCAGGCATAGAGCTTACATTAGGCCCAAGGCTGACTAGTGCGGCAAAACACTTGGAAAAATGAACTTGAGTTAGTCAGTATTCCAGGAAACAGGAACTTCCTATAGTTTTACCTGTTACTTGCTCCTGGAACAGTAAACAGGAATTCTTTGATGGACATGTCATGATCTTTGTATGAGTCAAGGATAGCTTTTCATCTGTGTAGAAAGTTGATGACTAAGAAAGCATTCTCTTCCACTGAGACTGCTATAGTGTCCCCTGATTATATATTTATTTAGAAATAATTATAGCATATTTATTTAGAAATGTCCTCATGTCTCATGTCTNTTTCATCTGTGTAGAAAGTTGATGACTAAGAAAGCATTCTCTTCCACTGAGACTGCTATAGTGTCCCCTGATTATATATTTATTTAGAAATAATTATAGCATATTTATTTAGAAATGTCCTCATGTCTCATGTCTCTGACCTCTATTGATGGTAAATATATGTTTTCCATATTTCTTAATAATGTTTTTCTCTCAGATCATTGGAATCATTGGGACAATGCCCAGGAACCTCAGTTTACAAAATTTTGCTTTCACATTATTGATTGGGAACAATCTAAAATAATGTGAATGTGTTCCTAAGGTCTCTTTGATAAAATAGGGAGGGAGAGAAATTTTCACAATATAATCTCCAGTGGGGCTGTCTCATGTTAGAATGAAATGAAATTATTCAAATTTATAACAGTCTGCATTTCTAGGAGTTAGACCTGATGTCTTCTTCACATCCTAGGGGAAATGGATTCTTGATGTTTGTGAAAAGAGCAGACTAAAAGTTTTAATTAAGAAAGTGTACAGAATTGGAATTCCAAAAAACTCCATCCATGGAGGTTTGATTTAATTACAGAGAACCTCTAAAATGAGCCCACTGCTATCAGGTTTATAGAAGAGTGAGAAATAAAACAAATTTAATTCCTATCTATTTCTTACTATAATGCAAGCATAAATCTGGATACGTTACTTTGTTATCAAAAGTTGTTATCACAACTTTTGAAAGTTTGTGTTCCTATACAATTAGATGAGGGCATTGAGACAAACAGGTGCATTAGTGGTAAATGATATAACAAGAATTCATTCAGATGCCCCTGGTTTCAAAGATTTTACTACACTTTTTAATGCACCATACTATGTTAAAAAAATTATAATATGTGATGAAGGCACAATAAATTAAGAACTACTCCTTATGGTCCAGTGGTTAAGACCCTGGCTCCCAGTGCAGGGGATGTGGGTTTAATACCTGGTCAGGAAACTAAGATCCCACATGCTGTGTGGCAAAAAAAAAAAAAAGATGAAGAAGTACTCCTTGATGTCTCCCTTTCTTTCACATCTTACCTTCAAGCTTTTAGGCTCTACCTACACATTTTTAGGTAGAGTCCAGTCACCTCTCTATTGCTATCATGCTGCTGCAAGCTATCAACATCTTTCTTCCTGGATTACGCAATATCCTTCTAACAGGTCTCCCTATATCTCCACTTGTCCTCATATTGTCTAGCCTTGACATAGAAGCTTGAATGGACCTTTTAAAATGTCAGATCAAATCACTCCTCTGCTCAGAAATATTCGTTGGCTCCCTGCTTCATTCAAAATAAAAGGCCATTATAGTTCACTGAAAGTGGTGGATTATAGCACTCCAGGTCTCCATCCTTCCACAAAAGCAACTAATAAGCTAGCAAAAACTGTCAGAGTCAACTTTTACAGAGCTCCAGAACCTAGTCATAAACACAACAATGAACAGAAATGAATGAAGAAGGAATAGGCTCCAATGCAATGAAAGAAATCAGTGACATTTTTAACAATAGACTTTATTTTTGTAAGAGTAATTTTAAATTTACATCAAATTTGAGCAGAAAGTACATGAAGTTCCCATATACTCCCTGACTCTACATTCACACAGCCTCCTCCACTACCAATATTCCACACCAGAGTGCTACGTTTGTTATTAATACAATGACCCTACATTGACACATCATTATCACCCAAGGTCCATAGTTCTCATTAGGGTTCACCCTTGATGTTGTATTACATTCTATGGTGTATTACATTCTATTGCATATATTCTCATTACATTCTATAAGTTTTGACAAATATCCACTATTATGGCATCATACAGGACAATTTAACTCCCTTAAATCCTTTGTGTTCTGCCTACTAGACCCTCCCTGCACCCGAAACCCCTCACAATCAATTACTTTTTTACTGTTTTCATGGTTTTACTTTTCTATAATATAATATACTTGGAATTATACAGTACGTAGTATTTTCAGATTGGTTTCTTTCACTTAGTGATTTGCATTTAAGTTTCCCCCACATTTGCCATCTGTACATCTTCTTAGGTGAGGTGTCTATTTAGATTTAGAGCCCACTTTTAAATCAAGTTGTTCATTTTCTTATTATTGAATTTTAATACTTCTTTGTATACTTTGCATAACAGCCATTTATCTCTTATGCCTTTGCAAATATTTTCTCCCAGTCTGCGGCGTGTCTTCTCATTCTTCTGACAATGTCTTTCACAGTGCAGACACTTTTACTTTTAATCAAGTTCAACTTATCAGTTATGTTTATCATGGATCATGTCTTTGGTGTTGAATCTAGACTCTTTCCTGTATTACTTCTAAGAATTTTACAGCTTTACATTTTGCATTTGCAGCCATGTATATGGTTCCTTTCTAGCTAATTTTGTGAAGGATATAAGGTCTGTCTGGATTCTTTTTTTTTCTTTCTTTCTTTCTTTTTGCATGTAGCTCTCTAGTTTTTCCAGTACCATTTGTTGAAAGACTGTCTTCTCTCCTTCATATTGCCTTTGTTCCTTTGTCAAAGATTAATTGACAATTAGGTGATTATCTTTAAACAGGTCTATTTTTGACCTCTCTATTCTGTTCCATTGATCTATTTTTCTTCTTCTTTTTTTTTTTTAAACCAATACCACACTGTCTAGATTATTATACCTTTATAGTAAGTTTTGATGTCAAGTAGCATCAATTTTCTGGCTTTGTTCTTCTTCAATATTGTATTGAATATTCTGGGTCTTTTGCCTCTCCATATAAACTTTAAATAAATTTATCAGTGTCCACAAAATCACCTGCTAGGATTTTGACTGGGATTGCAAGTATATAGATAGACCAAGTTGAGAAGAACTGACAGCTTGACAATACTGAGTCTTTCTATCCATAAATAAGGAATATATCTCCATTTATTTACTTCCTCTTTGATTTCTTTTATTAGAGGTTTTTGTAATTTTCCTCACATATACTCATAGGATATTTATATAGGTAGATTCATACAAGAGTATTTCATTTTGGGGAATGCTTATTTAAATAATATTATAATTTTAATTTAAAAATTTCAATTGCTCATTCTTGCTATACAGGAAAGTGATTGCCTTTTGTATATGAACTTTGTAGCTTGCAACCTTGCTATAATAGTTTATTAGTTTCAGGAGGGCTTTGGCTGATTCTTTTGAATATTCTACATAGACAGTAATGTCAATACATGGGATACAGCAAAAAGCAGTTTTAAGAGAAAAGTTTATAGTGACATGAGGAAAAAAGAAACATCTCAAATAAATGACCTAACTTCACAACAACTCAAGAAACTAGTAGAAGAACAAAAAGTTAGCAGAAGAAAGGAAATGTCAAAGATCAGAGAAAAATAATGGAATAGAGACTAGAAAGCAATAGGAAAGACTAATGAAACTAACAGCTGATTTTTTGCAAAGACAAACTGTTAGCTAGACTAGAGAAAAAAGAAGGCTCAAATGAATAGAATCAGAAATGAAAGAGGAAACATTATAGCACAGGAATACAAAAGATTATAAGAGACAAAAATGAGCAATTACACATCTACAAACTGAATAACCTAAAAGAAATGAATCAGTTCAGTTCAGTCGCTCAGTCATGCCCAACTCTTTGTGACCCCATGGACTGCAGTACACAAGGCCTCCCTGTCCATCACCAACTCCCAGAGTTTACCCAAACTCATGTCCATTGTGTCAGTGATGCCATCCAACCATCTCATCCTCTGTTGTCCCCTTCTCCTCCTGCCCTCAATCTTTCCCAGCATCAGGGTCTTTTCAATCTTTTCCAATGAGTCAGCTCTTGGCATCAGGTGGCCAAAGTACTGGAGTTGCAGCTTCAGCATCAGTCCTTCCAGTGAACACCTAGGACTGAGCTCCTTTAGGATGGACTGATTGGATCTCCTTTCAGTCCAAGGGACTCTCAAGAGTCTTCTCCAATCAATTCTTCAGCGCTCAGCTTTCTTTATAGTCCAACTCTCACATCCATACATGACTACTGGAAAACCCAGTAGAAATGAATAAATTTTTAGAAGCATACCACTTACCATGATTTAATCATGAAGAAGTGGAAAATCTGAACAGAGCAGCAATGAGAAAGGAGATTGAGTTAGCAACTGAAATTCTCTCAAGAAAGAAAAGCTCAGGACCAGAAGGCTTCATTGGTGAATTCTCCCAAACATTTAAAGAGTAATTAAGATGTAATTAAGAATTTGATGGAGAAGGAAATGGCAACCCACTCCAGTATTCTTGCCTGGAGAATCCCATGGACAGAGAGGCTTGGTGGGCTACAGTCCATGGGTCGCAAAGTGTCGGACACGACTGAGCGACTTTGATGCTTCTCAAAGCCTTCTGAAAGACAGAGAAGGAGGGAAAACTATATTTTTCATTATATGATGCCAGCAATACCTTGATGTACCAGTTGATGCAGAAAATTTATTTGACAAAAGTAAAAATTTTTCATAATTTAAAAAATACACCAACAAACTATAGATAAAAAAGAACTTTCTCACCATGATAAAGAGTGGTTGGGAAAAACCCACAGTTAACATTATATTCAATGGGGGACTACTTAAAGCTTCCCCCTTAAGATCAGGAATAAGACAAGGATGACTGCTTTTACTACTTTTATTCAACATTGCATTGGAAAATATAACCAAGAAATTAAGCAAGAAAAAGAAAAGAAATATAGGAATACAAATTGGAAAGGAGAATGTGAAATTATTTTTATTTACAGATGACGCTATATATAGAAACATTCTAAAACATCCACAAAAAAATACTATTTTAGTTTTTTTGCTGAGTAAATGAACTCAGCAAAGTTGTTAGACTATAAGAGCAAAACTAAAATTCAGTTTTATTTTACACACAAGCAATGAGAAATTAAGAAAACAATTCTATTTTTAATGTTATCAAAAACAAAAAAATCCTTAGGAATACAAGCAACAAAGCAGGTATAAAGCTTTTACACTGAAACTACAAAATATTGATGAAACAAATTTAAAAAAGATATAAATAAATGGAAAAACATACCATGTGTGTGGATTGGAAGATTTAATATTGTTGAAATACTACTGCCCAAAGCAATCTGTAGTCAATGCAAACCCAATCAAAAGCCCAATAGCCTTTTGTGCAGATCTGGGACTATTAATCCAAAACCAAAGTTGAGTTCAAAAATAAAATTTCTACAAGGGTGCCAGGTGTATTCAATGGGGAAAGAATATTGTCTTCAACAAATGGTACTGAAACAACTGGATAACCATATGTAAAAGAATAAACTTGGTCTTCTACTTCACACTATATTAAAAATTTAACTCAAAATGGATAAAAGACCTAAAAGTAAGCTAAAACTATAAAACTCTCAGAATAAAACATAGGAGTAAATATTCATGTCCTTAGATTTGACAATAGATTCTTAGATATGACACCCCAAACTGGAAGAAACAAAAACAAATAGATATCATAAAATTAAACACTTTTATGCATCAAAAGATATTATCAAGAAAGTGAAAAAATAACTTAAACAATTGTAAAATACTTGTGAATCATACATTTGATAATAGTCTAACATCTAGGTTCATTAAAACTCTTACATTTCAAAACCAAAAAGACAATCCAGTTAAAAAAATGGGCAAAGGCCTTGAATTAACATTTCTCCAAAGAAGATATTTGTGCATATGAAATGATGCCCAGCATCATTAATCTTTAGAAAAATTAAAGTTAAAACTGCAATGAAATACCATTTAGCACTGACAGCTACAATAATAAGAAAAAAGAACCCAAAATGGAAATTAACACATGATACAGAATGTAGAAAAATTGAAATCCTCATACATTCTTGGTGGGAATGTAAAATGATACAGCTGCTTTGGAAAAGAGTTGGACAGTTCCTCAAAAACTTCCTCAAAAAATTAAACATGGAATTACTATGTGACCCTGTAACTTACCCCTAAGTATATAACCAAAGGAATTTTTAAAAAAACAAACATATTCCCACAAAAATGGGTACAAAAATGTTCATAGATTTGTTATTCATAGAAAGCAAAAGAAGGAAACAACCCAGATGTCCATAGTTGATATATGGCTAAACAAAACATGATACAGCCACATGACAGAATATTGTTCAGCTGTTAAAAGGATAAAGTGATGATATATTCTATGATGTGGATGATTGTTCTAAATGAAAGAAACCAGATTTTAAAAGTCACATATAGTTCCATTTGTATTAAAAATCCAAAATAGCAAATCCACAGAAACAGAAAGCATTGGTGGTTGCCAGGGGCTAGAAGGAAGGAGGAATGGGAAGTGACTTTTTCATGGGTTTGGGTATCATTTCGGGATGATGAACATGTTTGCAACTAGGTAGAAATAAGGATAATAACGATAGTATTACTAGTTCATGCATATTCACCCCCTAGCCAATGCCTGGAAGGAAGTTCAGGAATGTGAAAAGAATACTGGTGGGAAGCTGCAGTCCTAGAAAAAGAAGTTTCTGAACATGTAGTTGATTGGGATTTAGAATAAAATTTATACCAGATAATAAATGAAGGTAAAGCCCTCAAATGACTTCAGCCAACATAAGAAGGGAGTTTAGCAATATATGACTTGGTGAGATCACCAGCACTGTGGCTAACTCCACAGGCCAAGTCTGGAGTGCTGGAGTTGCTGACACACTCCCTGTCATTTACAGATGTGGTATAGAACCTGGGCAGGTCCCAGATTGCAAGTAAGAGGTTTCAGTGACTCAGCTGCATACTACTAGGGAGAGGCTTGGGAACACACCTAATACAGGCCTAAAACTGCTATGTAAAATGGGGAACTGAAGCAATTACCCAAGGAGTTTGGGAAAAACAGGATCTTAACTTCCACTTTCTTTCCTTGTCTGACTACTTTGAGCAATTATTTTTCTTTCATCTGAATCTAGAGCAGTTTTCTGAAGTGTGTTCTGCCCTGCAGTGTTAATAGATGTTATCTGGAAAAGAGATTCTTTGGAAATGCTGTGTTAAATAAAATTAAACAGACCTCATTATTAAGGACTTCGGAGAGGTTTTATGCGCACTGACCCTTTGAGAAAAAAATGTAACATTTGCCCAAATCTGTTTGCCAATGAAAGTCTGCTTTCCTCCTTTACAAAGGGCCTTGAGGTTTCTGCCTTATCATTGTTGAAAACAGTGTGGTACTTGTTGTTGAAAATAGTGGAAATTTCATTGCACTGTTCTCATCGCAGTTATGTTAGGGAAACTTAGTCAGCAATCAGTATTTTCATCATCCTTCTGGACTCCATAGCCAGCTTTCCCTTATTTCCCTGACTACTTGGAATTGTAATTATGGCCTTCTTTGGCTTTTGAAATGTAGTCTTCATTTTTTGTTTCAAGCTATTTAATTACTTGATTTTCCCCATCACTTTTAAATAACTATGCCTCATCCAACTTATATGTCCTGCTTAATGATCTAGGATAATATCAAGAATTGTTTACAAAATTAAATGTGCCTATTTGCAAATCAGTATACCCATCTTTGAATTACCAGGTTAGCCCTAACCGAATACAAATTAGTTGAAGACAAGATAGAGCACTGCTTATTGCAAAGAACTGGAAGCATATTTAATATTGCTCTCCTTGGGGGGAAAAAACAAAGATCTTTATTTTGTTCTTTGGATGCTGCAAATATTCCCATGTTATATATTTTGCAGTGTCTTTCTTGCAAGACTTTAATTGATGATATTTTCTTAAACGGAAATGACTGATACCAACAGCAGGTGACACAGAACCATTCAATCTTTTTTTAAAATTTCAAACTTTCATCATTCGTACCTAAAAGAAAGCCTTTGTGTATTCTGACCTACAAGCTTCCTTGGATATTTGCAGAAAGTTTTGGTAAAGCCAAACTTTATGAAAGCCAATTGTATTTATTCAGCTTACATTTTGTTTTAGAAAATGCAGAAACAAGATGTATACTGCACAGAAAAATGTTTGGTTTCTATCTCCAAGTACATATTTTAACTTCCATTTGGTAGGTGTTCAGCTCACCCTTTGTGATGTCTGCATCAAAATATGCACATTGGAAACTGGTTGTTAAGGTTGAAGGAAAATGGAACTCAAACAAAAAATTTTTTTTAAAAAAGTAACGAAGCCAAATGCTTGATAAACCTGGCATGGCATTTCCGAGAGTGAACAAAGTATTCACAAACTGTATTAAAAAGAGGAATATTTAAAATAACTCACACTCCACATCCTATGGATATAGACACAAATCTCAGAAGTAATTAAAATAAAGATATCAAAGGGGAGGGCAAATACCCCTGCAAACTCAGAATGGTAAAATACACACAGCCTGACCTCGGTTACCGTTGAATCAAATAAGCTGTTAATTACAAAAGGATGAACACCCTCTGGAGATAACAGCAAACTCCAGACAGTCAATAGGATGTGATAACATCCAATACAATCAAGAAACATTTGAGTTGAGCACAGGATTATACATGAGGATTGGAGGATTAGGAGACATGGCATTTCTGAGTCTAGTAAACAGAAAGCACAAGATGCCAGCTGAGGAAGGTATAAGATGGGAAAGGCAGATGTGATGAATTAATCACCAGGAAAGCAGGGAGATAACGGCCCAGTTCTGTTCCTGGCTGGCAGGGAATGAATGCACTAAGATCACCTCTCCTGAACCTCTAACCTTCCATTATGAATTCGTACAGGGCTACAATGTTAAGAAATTCTAAAACTCTGTAATTGCTGTTGATTTTTAATTAAGGTGGGTGGTTATTACTTTGTATTTAGAAAATTATGAGGCAAACTGTGTCCTTCAAGAAATCCTGGTATTACAGTACTGTCGCTTATGATTGAGATTATAGCTGAAAGCATGTATGAGTTACATATTGTGGGGCAACAAATTACACTCAACCTTAGTGGCTTAACAACACTCTTTAAAAAATCTCACAGTTTCTGTGCATCAGGAATCTAGATATAGCTTAACTAGGTGTCTCTGGTTCAGCATCTCTTACAAAGCTCCAGTGAAGGTGTTGGCTGAGGTTGTAGTCATCTTAAGGCTCAAACTGTAAAGGATTAACTTCCAAGCTCATTCCTTTGACTGTATGCAGCCCTCAGATCCATGCCAAAACTTAATCACATGACTGTGAGTAAACCTCAGGTCCTTGCTAGCATCTGCCTAGAGATACCAATTTCTTGCCTGCAGGCTTGTCCAAAGGTCTCTTCATATTATTAAAGCTTGCACTCCCCAGGGCAAGAGCTGGGAGAGAGAGGATAAGTCCCAAGGTAGAAGCCCAGTCTTTTCATTACCCATTCTCAGAAGCATCATCCCATCACTTCTGGTGCATTCTGTTCTCTAGAAGCAAGTCACTAACAGCAGCAACGTTCAAAGAAAGGTAATTACACAAGGGCAGGAAGACCGGAGAGGTGAATCACTGAGGGCAATCTTAGAGGAGATCTCCTACCTTATTCATGACAATTTGTGAGTCAATAGAACAATATTGAAATACTTGTGAAAAGAGCTCATTTGCAATTCCTAACTGGTTCTCTTTTGCATTATGGGTTAACTCTTTTATGGACAGTAAAATATGGACATGTGGCCAATATGTAGATGCAAGATTAGGAGCTTCTTGTAGAGATGATTAACTTGCTTCCTTTACCCCTCCACTGGTATCTGGTAGGTACTCTAGTTGACATCTCAACTCATACTTTGAGAATCTTATTTGACCCTTTGGTAACATTGGGCAATGTTAACCGTTTCCGCAATGAAATAACTCTCTTGGCTTCTGAGAGTACTGCTTTATCCTGCTTTTCCTCCTACTTCTCTGACTTTGCCTATTAATGTTCATCATATACTTTTCCATCTCTGCTTACTTACTAAATTTTTATATTCTTTATAATTTCCTCCTTAGCCTTTTTCTCTAATCACTCCATTTACTTTCCTTCAGTGGCCTTACCTATACCCATAGTTTTAAGTATACTTAGATATTGATGATCTCCAAATACACCTGTTCACTACAGAAATCCCCTTTACTCCCGTAGATCCCACACATTCATTTCTACTTTGTTATTTTCATCCCACAAATTTCATTCTTTGCCATCTTCAACATCCCAGGTAAACACACTATAAATCTGCTATCTAGTGCAGAACTAAAACAGTCATGTTAGACATCCCCTTTTCCATAAGCCCATTAAGATTGTCTACCTACATCATTTTCTATATACTTCTCATCTTTCTTCTCCTTTTCAGTTATACTGCAACTGTTCCAATTTGGGCATCATTCTCTTCTCATCTGAATTAAGATTGTAATCTCCTAATTGATTACTCCTTCCAGGGGCAACAACTTCCAATTTGTCTTTGTGTTACCAAAATGATATTTGAATGATTGAAAAGCCCTTCTCTGGCTCCCTATCATAGACATGATAAAATCCAGTCTATTCATCACTGATTGCAGAAAACTTTATATTCTTTATATTCTTCTTAGCTTTTATCTTCCAGTGTGCCACACACACACTAAATGGTTTAGTCATTTGGGACCACTCTCAGAATCTTGAAGCTACTTTCTCACACATACAGACCTTTTTTTTTTTTGCTAGTCTAACAAGTTAGTCTTTATTATACACTCTAAAAGAATCATTAAAACAACAAGAGTTACCTAAAGTTAATAAGCCAACAAAGGTGACAAGATGTAATAATATCAATAATAATACTAGGTCCATCTAAAAGAAGGCAAAAAAAGAGGAAGAGGGAGCAATGAACTAATGGCTTGGATAGAAAACAATAACAAAATAAAAGATTTAAACTTTGTCATATAAAAAAATCACCTTAAATGTAAAGGACCTAAATAAACATACTAATTAAAAAGCAGAGATTGTCAGATTGGATGAAAAAGCAAGACCTTAACTGTTTAATCCTAGAAGAAACTTGCTTAAAATATAAAGAACAAATGTTAAATGTAGGAAAAAAAAAAAAGTAACAGGCTGAAATGAGAAGCACCAGGATAACACTAATCAAAAGAAAGTAAGAGTGACTATGTTACTCCTCAGTCCTGTACATTTTTCAGACCTCTCTTTAATAAGATAACTTCTATTCATTTCCCCTAATACAGCTGAAGAATTTTCAGTTCTAGAAGCCTTCTTTGGACTGCTCTTCTCCACAATTCCACTCTACCCTATGCACACACATACATATACATCTACATATGCACCATGTAGCCACAGGCTGACTTGCATGTACTTCTTTTATCTTCCCATAGAATCCTGGACCTGCATCACTGCTATGACCATTCTGCATGTACTTATCTGTTTACTTACGTGTGTATTCTCTATTGGAACATCTTGAGGGTAGAATCAATCATATGCATTTTTGTATCCCCAAGATCTAATTCAGTGTTTAAAATAAAATAAGTTCATGATAATGTGCTATTGATAAATAAAAGCACATATTCATGAATAAATAATGAAGTCTCACATTTTATCATATTCAACATGTTTCATTTAATATGTTTAATTGTTAAGAGAACCCCATTTTTAGGGGGACTTGAGAGTTAGATTCTTAAGAATCTTGTGGATGGTGTTTGCTATCTCCTAGTCCCACTAGGTGGAGAAGGCAATGGCACCCCACTCCAGTACTCTTGCCTAGAAAATCCCATGGATGGAGGAGCCTTGTAGGCTGCAGTCCATGGGGTCGCTAGGAGTCAGACGCGACTGAGCGACTTCACTTTCACTTTTCACTTTCACGCATTGGAGAGGGAAATGGCAACCCACTCCAGTGTTCTTGCCTGGAGAATCCCAGGGACGGGGAGGCTAGTGGGCTGCCGTCTATGGGGTCACACAGAGTCAGACACGACTGAGGCGACTTAGCAGCAGCAGCAGCAGTCCCACTAGGTGAGAGAGAAGTTGGAGTCTTAGCAAATTCTTACTTGAAATGGAAAGCTGAATTTTTCTGTAGCTGATTGCAGAACTGTGTCTTCCAAGCACATTCACCAGTTGACCTTCAGTGTCCTGTGTGCTCACCTGCAGTTTTCTTGGGGCTTCCAGCCACTTGGTTGCTATGTTGTGATTAGTTACTTCAGAATGTTCCCTCTTCTTCAGGACTGGAAGGTTTGCTCTATCCGTGTGCAACTCCTCTCGGCTTTGGGAGCCAACAGGGGAGGGAGGTGAGCAGAGCTTGTAAAGGTTTCCTTTTGGTAAAACAGTCACTTTTGACTGACTCTTTCTGGAAAAATGGACAAGAGCTATAATGCAGGATTAACCTGATCCAACCAAATTCAGGCCC
This sequence comes from Redunca redunca, assembly GCA_006410935.1. NCBI lineage: Eukaryota > Metazoa > Chordata > Mammalia > Artiodactyla > Bovidae > Redunca > Redunca redunca. The sequence goes on from SJYQ01001011.1 coordinate 539,065, forward strand.
AAGAGTTTCACCTGTGGTGGTTGAGGTTCCAGAATCTCACCATAATAGGATTGGTTATAATTCTGTTGAATGATTCACAGGGTGATAATAATATAGTGCATAGGTGGGTTTTGGCCAGTTATAAGAGTTCAGATTCCTTACAGATACCATCCTAGTTATTTTCCAAGCATACCCACATCATAGAGGAAAGCGTTGCACCTATGCTCACAGGTGGGTACTTGAATTCGTTTCACTGCCTGGGAGCAGGACGACATCCAATACATACTAAGAAAGAGAAATCTGTTCTGGTTTAATTGTAGGCCTAGAGTGCCTTTTAACCTCCCAGGAGTGGAGTCACTCAGCTACAATGTAAGACTGTTTATTATTATTATATATTAACGTCATTAGCTAAGTATGATGATTTATAATTCTAAATTCATTTCTCTGTGTGTGTGTGTGTAACTAATCTGAGTATGGTGGCCTAAATCTGTGTATAACTAATGTGAAATTTTCCTTGAGATGAAATGTTTTGAATTTTCTGTTTTCATTCATAGGGTGCTGTTTCCATCCTCTCTAAACCTTCCCAGCACATAGATCATGTTACTTTCTCCCATTTACCACCCCGAATGACACTTTTTCTCTTCGGATATAACCAGATTAAGTTCTTCCTTGAAGAATTCCTAGACTAAACGTTCTAACTCCACCTTTAGACAAAACTATAAAAAAAGCAGTTTTGTGTCTAAAATTCTTTCCTTCCCTGGTAGGCTCACCTCTCCCTACCCCACCCTTCTCCCCATATCCAGTTGTCTGTAGGGCATCAATCTCTGTTGTCCCATGCTTCATTCATCTTAATAGACTATCCTTGGCTCACAATGATGCAACAGGCTATTTTTCCAAATTGCATCAACAGTTTAGCAAAAATTAGGTGTATGATGAATGATCAAATCTTTATGGTCATGTTTTAATCATCAGCCAGCAAGAAAGGAAAATTTTTTTCATCTAAGACTTCTTGCCTCACCTGCTTAGGATATCAGCCCCCATGAACAGAAATATAAACCTCTTACTTTCAACTCAGATTGACAAAATACCTCAAACTCCCTGTAGAACTTTTTCTTGGGCCCAATTTCTTTCCCTTGTAGCTCGGTTGGTAAAGAATCTGCTGCAATTCAGGAGACCCTGGTTCAATTCCTGGGTTGGAAAGATCCCCCAGAGGAGGAAATGGCAACTCACTCACTATTCTTGCCTGGAGAATCCCATGGACAGAGGAACCTGGCAAGCTATAGTCCATGGGGTCACAGGAGTTGGACACACTAAACCACCACCACCATTATCAAAACTATCATCTCATTCACACATCAACCTAATTTCTTTACACTAATCTCTATCTCATACCACAAGTAACTAAATATAATGTAAGAATTCTGAATGACAATGTGCAATAAGAATATACCGTGATCTAGTGTTAAATCTGGCATTGGCGAGGATGGATAAAAAGCATGTATTCACATATTGTTCTCAATGGTGTGGTTTTAGATGTGAAAACTAAATCTACTATTTCAATTTGTTTCCATCATAAAGTCATCCAAGGTTGAAGCTGATATCAGGGAATGCTGAGCAAACCAATGAAAAGATACTGAGTCTTTGATGACATTCTTGATTCTCTGTTTCAAACCAACCCTGAGTTCACACCACCTATGTTCTTCCCAAGTAATAAAACTCTACATCTTTTTTACATTTTTAATCAGATTATATGATAATTGCTTCTCTGCTGCTGCTGCTGCTAAGTCACCTCAGTCGTGTTCGACTCTGTGTAACCCAATAGATGGCAGCCCACCAGGCTCCCCCGTCCCTGGGATTCTCCAGGCAAGAACGCTGGAGTGGGTTGCCATTTCCTTCTCCAATGCATGAAAGTGAAAAGTGAAAGTGAAGTTGCTTAGTCAGGTCCGACTCCTAGTGACCCCATGGACTGCAGCCTACCAGGCTCTTCTGTCCATGGGATTTGCCAGGCAAGAGTACTGGAGTGGGTTTTAGTCTAAATTATAAACATATTATGGAATATGGTACAGCTTGTAAAAAGAATAAGGTGAATCTGTATGTACTGATATGACTAGAAGGCATGATAAGTTGCCATATTAAAAAGTCAAGATGTAGAACACTGTGTAATTCTGTACTATTTGTATATAAAAGTGATTATGAACTTTATATATTCATATGTTCATACACTTATATCCTTGTACATGCAAAGATTATTTCTGTATATTATATAGAAAAAAATAAGATAAAGTTAACTACTGATGTAAGAATAAGAAGTTGGAAATGGAGAGGAGGACAGACTTTTATACACTTCTAAATTGTTGGGATTTTTTTAAATGGGAGTTTTTTACCTTAAAGATGAGAATAAGAACTAATGAAAAATTTGTAAATTCTCATTGTGCTAGATAATGCTAGAAGTAGATATGATACCACTAGCTTTCAAGGAACTCATTGTCAAGAGGAGATAAAGATACATAGACAAATGCAGTAACATGTTTACTGAAAGTATCAAGATAATGGTAAGAAGATGGGTGCTTCATTCTGCCTGGAAAAGTCGCAAGAACATTTCCATAGGAAGTTATGCCTAAACAAAAGAATAAAATGGCAAAAGGACTTTAACAAACTGACTAAATGAGGATGGGGTGGGGATTTCATGCACAAGTAACAATACTTTTTAAACATATAGAGTGATAGAATGTAGTTCTTTGTATCTTTCAGAAACTGTGAGTAATTTGGCAATTCTGGAGAGGCCAGAGGAAGGAAAATGAGGACAAAGCAGCAGGGAGGGACTAGATGATGACAAGCTTATTTGCCATGCTAAGAAGCTTGGGTCTTACATTTTCAGCACCTGGAAACCATTTGCCAAGGCTGAAGATTCTATTAATTTCTTAGAATAATTTTTAAACAAATAGGAAATATAATAATAAAGAATATGGGATGTAATACAACAAAGCTCAGGAACCCTTCTCCCAGTTTTGTCGATCTTAATATCACTGCAGATGGTGATGCAGCCATGAAATTAAAAGACATTTACTCCTTGGAAGGAAAGTTATGGCCAACCTAGATAGCATATTCAAAAGCAGAGACATTACTTTGCCAACAAAGGTCCGTCTAGTCAAGGCTATGGCTTTCCCAGTGGTCATGTATGGATGTGAAAGTTGGACTGTGAAGAAAGCTGAGCACCAAAGAACTGATGCTTTTGAACTGTGGTGTTGGAGAAGACTCTTGAGAGTCCCTTGGACTGCAAGGAGATCCAACCAGTCCATTCTGAAGGAGATCAGCCCTGGGATTTCTTTGGAAGGAATGATGCTAAAGCTGAAACTTCAGTACTTTGGCAACCTCGTGCGAAGAGTTGACTCATTGGAAAAGACTCTGATGCTGGGAGGGATTGGGGGCAGGAGGAGAAGGGGACGACAGAGGATGAGATGGCTGGATGACATCACCGACATGATGGACATGAGTTTGGGTGAACTCCGGGAGTTAGTGATGGACAGGGAGGCCTGGCATGCTGCGATTCATGGGGTCGCAAAGAGTCGGACACGACTGAGCAACTGAACTGAACTGAATATTTACTACCTAATTTTTAAAGGAAATAAAGTATTTCAAATGTTAAAGCTCACACAGTATCCTTTCTTTATCACAACGCCATTGCCTACAAAGGAAAGCATACCTATAGTTTATAAGTCGATATTAATAGAAGGAACAGAACACACAAATGTGCTATAACCATTTTTTTTTAACCCTTAGTTCAACCTGTTCACATCTCATTGCACAGTGGACAAACTAAAACATAACCATGCAAATAAAAAGCTATGGTCCTCATGTAGTTTTCCCACATATTACTCTTTCTTTTAATATTACACTCTTTAGAATCAAACGATATGTCTGCTATATTTGATACCACCCAAAAGTTACCAGAAGACTTATCCATTGCTTCAAGATGTTGTATCTCTTTAAATTTTGCTGTCAGTTGCATAACATTCCCTTAAATATGTTTTTTTAAGCATTAGACACTGACCTGATATTGGAAAAGGGACATGATGATATGAAAACTTATTTTCAAAATAACGATCAAGAAAAGTGATCATAAAAATCTTTGATTTAAAGTCACCAAAGGGAGACTTCCCACTGTCCAGTGGTTAAGATTCCACATTTCCAATGCAGGGGACATGGGTTTGATCCCTGGTCAGGGAACTAAGACCCCACATGCTGCACAGCGTGCCAAATAAGTAAATTAATTAAAACACACTAAATAAAAGTTTTTTTAAAAAAATTTTAAGTCACCAAACATGTTTTCAGTTCATCTTTTATTTACATCATTGGTGTGCAGTAACGTGTGTTGAGTGGGTGGGTATGTGTGTGCGTCTGCATACACAATAGGCTGTTTGGGTTTCACTATCTGGTTCATGAGAAGGAAGACCAATAAAGTGGTTCTTAGATGACAAGCAGCTCTACCATGTGCCACCACTTTATGAAATGAAGATTTGAATGATAAGATAGCAACTTCCACACAAGTACAGCGCATTCTGCATGCTCCATGACCTACACTACAGAAAAGATATACTTTTTAGCACTTCTTTAATGTACTTCATATTATTTGCTCTGTGTTGCTTAATATTCACAAGGCTTAAATTCAATTACATGTTTACTAGAAAAAGAGAGCTTTAATAAGCACAAAAAGACATAAACGTTTACTGAACATCCTACATATTTAAGAGGATGGTATACAACTAAATGCTAACAAAATTTGAAGAGATACAATATTTTGGAACAATATGTGAGTTTTTTGGTAACTATCATGTGGTAGCAAGGACTTAACGAACCCAGTCTAAAGCCACTTTAAATAATTTTGAAAATGAATACACATGCCATATTTTCTAGATTAGTGCTGCTGCTGCTACTGCTGCTAAGCCGCTTCAGTCATGTCTGACTCTGTGAGACCCCATAGATGGCAGCCCACCAGGCTCTGCCATCCCTGGGATTCTGCAGGCAAGAACACTGGAGTGGGTTGCCATTTCCTTCTCCAATGCATGAAAGTGAAATCATTCAGTCATGTCTGACTCCTAGTGACCCTATGGACTGCAGCCCACCAGGCTCCTCCGTCCATGGGATTTGCCAGGCAAGATTAGTGCTAAGGATTTTTAAATTCTTGTACATTCTGTTTATAACCATATTTTGAAATCCCACTGTCTCAAGATAATCATCTTTCTTCTTTAGTTACTCAAGAATTTCCCCATTCTATGACACATCAAAAATTCACCCATTCAACTGCCCTTCAAAATTCAAAACTTAAAGATTATCTTTTCTTCCTTTTTCCCTAATTTTTCAACAACAAAGAAAAGAGCTAGAGTTTTAGCATGTCTTCTTTCAAAGAAATCTTGAAAAACAAAACAGAGCAATGTGAAAATAAAATAGATGTTTTTCTATTTGGTGATTCACCTGACCTGCTCCCTTTATCCAAATATTGCATCTCATCCAATCATTCCAGTCCAAATAGAATCAACTTCTTCTCAACAAGCACATTCATAATTGGTTACAATTGTTCTGCTTTAAAAATCCCGTAACTCCTTCCCTAATCCAGTATTTCAAACCTCACTTAACCAATACAAACAATTTAATTAATCAGAAATTATTTGCAACTAAATAAAAGGAAAGTAATTAACAATCCAGCCTTTGAATAAATAACTTAAACTATATTAATACTATAAATATTTATATTAATACATAATAGTAAAACTATAGTTTATAAAGTAATACTCTTAATATAGTCTGTTAGCAAAGAGTTGACTCATTGGAAAAGACTTTGATGCTGGGAGGGATTGGAGGCAGGGGGAGAAGGGGACGACAGAGGATGAGATGGCTGGATGGCATCACTGACTCGATGGCCATGAATCTGAGTGAACTCCGGGAGTTGGTGATGGACAGAGAGGCCTGGCCTGCTGCAATTCATAGGGTCACAAAGAGTTGGACACGACTGAGCGACTGAGCTGAACTGAACTGAAGAATATTTATAAAATAACATCTTAACATGTTACACATATTACTTGATAAACAATTTTTATTAAATGTAGAATATTTTTGGATATATATATCTCATTAATCCAACATTCACCTTAGAATTTCAAGAATCCTAAAGTCAAATAATTTAGGATAGCAGAAAACATAGTTTTGTCTTTCTGTTATTCAGACTATTGAGTTGGAGACTATTTCAAAGAGAATGAAAAAGTCATTGGAAGTGCTGTCAAAATGGGTTGAAAAGTTTAGACTTTGTAAGGAGGGAGACCAGTTAGGAGGTTATAGCTGTAATCCAGGTAAATGCCAGTTGGGCCTCAGGTGACATGTTGGCAGTTGGAAGGGAGAAATGGAGATTGCTATAAAAGACATTTTGAAAGAAGAAATAAATTTAGGAGACCGTTTGAAAATAGGGCATGGAAGGAAGGGGAGTCTCAAAGATAACTCTAAGATTCTGGAATGGGAAACTTGAGGAACTGTAGGTGTCAAACCTGAGGAATTGAAAGTGCCATTAACTGATAATGGGATTCCCTGGTGGCTGAGATGGTAAAGCATCTGCCCGAAATGCAGGAGACCTGGGTTCAGTCCCTGGGCTGAGAAGATCCCCTGGAGAAGGAAATGGCAACCCACTCTAGTACTCTTGCCTAGAAAATTCAATGGATGGAGGAGCCTGGTGGGCTATAGTCCATGGGGTCGCAAAGAGTCAGACATGACTGAATGACTTCACTTCACTTTTTAACTGCCAGTCAGTTTTAAGGAAAGAAGCTAAATTCAATTCTGAAGCTACTGAGTTTCAAAATCTCTATGAAGTGAATAACATTATTATTACAGTTTTACAAATGAGGAATAGGAGGCAGTAAGTAATTTGGCCAAGGTCACACAACTAGTGAAATGAGAGAGTCAGAATTTGAACACCTGCAGTTTTCTTTCTTATTAGCCCAGTGAAATTTTAAATCCTTGGAGTGTCACAGATCTGTCTTTTTCTTTGGAAGCAACTATAGGTGGTGAAAAAAAAAAAAAAAGTATTTGATGTCTGTTCTTTGTCAGCCCAGAACAGTTGTGTTTCCTTAAAGACCCAATACCTGGTTTTCTGACCTAAATTGTCCACTTATTATAATCCAACTCCTAGGATCACTGATTGGTCCAAGGATGGGCAACGAATCCAGGTTAAACCAATCACTGCATTTCCTTAAAAACTTTTAGCTTGAAACCTAGGAGTTTCTTGAAATTGCAAACTTGGGTTTGCCAAATAGCCATGTTTCTAATTCCAAGGAGGGAGCTATGTGATAGAATGAAGCCAGAAATAATGGATCTGAGGCAGGGGGAGTGGAGGACTCCTGGCAGCATTTGAACTTGATTCCAGTCGTTCTTGAAGCCTAGCTGTATTTCCTACCTTCTATGGTTTGGTTACATGAGCCAACAGTCTTTTTCCTGCTTAATATGTTTTAAGTCAAGTTTCTATCACTCACTCAATCAGAAGAGTCATGCTTGATAAAACCACACACCACTAGGGGAACTTGAACAACTTATTTAAAATCCCTCAATCAGTTTGCTCATTTGCAAATGGGAGATGCAGACATGCACTTTCCAGGATTTTTCAGAAGATAAAATGATATAGGTGAACAATTTGCCTTTTCTTACTTAAAACTCAGTGTATTACCTTAAAAAGTACTAATCATGTTCTTAGAGCTCTTTCACCTGTTCTCTCTTTTAAGGTGAATGGTTGATAACCTAGCACGGGACACACCTCTCTCAGTGGAGCACTGTAGGTTGCCCCTTACAGAGACTCTCAAATCCCTAGTTCACCCATTCTCTCCTGCTGTATTCACCACAGCTTTATATAAGTGGTGAGAGAGAGGGGCAAGTGTCTACCTAATTTCTGTATCCACAGCATATGACATAGTACATAGTCCTGAAGATTTCCTCAGTAACTCTTCTATAAAGATTAGAAGTAGGTTGAATTTCCTTAAAAATAGTCATAGGATATGATGGTCTAATCTCCACCATATTAAAAAGTCTCAGTAAGCATTCATTAGTGCTCCAAAATCCACATCAGCGGCTTTTTGTCTGTTAATTGCTATGTTATATTGATTTTGCAAAGTTGCAGATTAATTTCAGCTTTTTCTCTCCTTCTTTCCTTCCTTCCTCCCTCTCTTCCATCTTCTCCTCCTCCTCCTTTTCTCTTTCTCTCTGGGTCTCTTTTTCTCTCTCTTTCTTCTTTCTTTCTGTACATTAGGAGCATATTCTGGATTCAGAGTCCCAGATGCTAGATATTTCTTTCACACTTTGCTCTTTCTTGTGAGCTATTATAACCCCTTGGAACCACTTCTGTTACTATTCAGGTCAGCAAGGAAGGGTTGCTCTAACAAGAGATCAGAAATAAGGCCTTAAGTCAAACATCATGCTCTGATACTTATGAATATTTAAGCTACTTGTCAGCTTTTGGCATGAGCAATGGCACAGAGTTATGAATTTTACCAAGTGCTTTAAGTTTAAAAAAAAAGAAAGGTAGGAAAATAAAAACTCTAACCTTTTCCAAGTTTACACTTAATGACTTTGTTAGTGAAGGTATGGAATCTAAAAAAAAAAAAAAATGCTATGCCTTCTTTAGGTATTAAGAACTGGTATATATAGAATAAGTATACATTCAATGCTCACCTGTAATGAAGAATGCAAAGTAATTAGGAAGACACAGATTTCAACACTGGTTTCACCCAGTTTAGCAAATGTTGCTAAGATCTTCATACCTAATTTAGCATCTTACTTATAGGAGAGAGGTGGGTGATATTTTCATTATAGGTAAGAAATAGGAATCTAAGAAATTCATTACCTTTAATGCTTATTATGGACAGTTGCCAGGCATCACTGCATTTCACACCAATCAAGAACTAGAAGAGAACAACTTAAATGAGCAGTGTTTTAAGTGAACTAGAATTTTTACTCTTTTGATATTTCTTTTAGATATTTTACTACAAAAATTTTTACTCTTTTTAAATGGGAGAACATCTCTTTTCCAGAAGTTTTCACAGTATATATTTTTCTTTTTTTCAATGGGAATGTTTGCTGCCAAATACCTGCTTAGGATATGAAAAGCCAAATTTAACTTTTGTTTAGTACAGCCTGGCAATTAAGCTTTTGCGTTAGAGGAGAGTTGGCTTATTCATTGTAATAATGGTTATCATTATGGAAAGGGTTTGTTAAGTATTCAGATCCTACTGGATCATATATATGTTATACAAAAAATAACCCCCATTTTCAGAGAACTCATATCACAGAGAAAATGCCCCAAGTTAGATGCACATATGTACCCTGTACAATAATCACCAAAATGTCTGTCTTACATTCGCTTTATGTTGACAAGTTCAAAAAATCATAAAAATATATCTACATAGTCATTTGTATATTCTTGTATCAGTCCTCGAAGCATAAACATGCTAATTTATCTGTTTTACAGATGTGAATAGAGGTTCCTGGTAGTGTACCCAAGGCCACAGAAGTGAAAAAGTTCAATTATCTTTCTACTATTCCATGTATTAAATCACTTCTGTGTCTGAATAGGTTTGGTCAAAGACAAAGTTACAAAATTGGTGAAGATTGTCCTATTTGACTCAGCTTCCTATTCTGGAGTTTTCTTTATTGTTATGTGCTTCACTTTCATGAAGCTCTCTTGACTGTGTCTTCCAACACATGTCCTATCACCTCCTACGTGTTCCTTACTCCGTTTCACAGATTCTTTCCCCTCACCCACCTAACATGCTGGTGTTCCTTGGGGTTCTGTCCTAAACCTTCTCTTGCCTCGCTATATTCAACATCCCTGGAGGATACCTCCCATACCTGTAGTTTCTGCTACCACCTGTGTATTGATACCACCCAAATTTGATATTCCCAGTTCAGACTTCTCTCACACTTGCTATCTTTGCCTTATAACCTGCAGTTACTTAACAGATTCCCCAAGCTGATCTCAGGTTTCCTTTTCTACATGCTACTCCTCCTGTGTCCCCTGTCTCTTTCAGTAACACCACCATCTACCCAGCTGTCCAATCCAAGAGCCTCAGAAACACCTTTTACCCTTCTTCCTTTCTCACCCTCTCCGTGTAAGATAACCTCCATATCTGGAGATTTTCTTAAAGAATAAGAACTCCTCAGGGTATATGCCCAGGAGTGGGATTGCTGGGTTATATGGAAGTTCTATTTTTAGCTTTTTAAGGAACCTCCATGCTGTTCTCGCCAGTGGCTCTCCAAGAGGAATGGGATATTTGTATACATATGGCTGAGTCACTAAATTGCACACCACAAACTAGCACAGTATTCTAAAGCAATTATTCTCTATTTTTAGATTTATTATTATTATTTATTTATTATTTATTATTAGTAGTATTCATTTCATTTCACCGTGCAGTGTCTTAGTTGAGATGCTCATGATCTTCAGTATTCATTGTGGTATGCAGGATCTTTAGTTGCAGTATTTGAACTTTTAGTTGCAACACATGGGACCTAGTTCCTCAACCATGGATTGAACCTGGGCCCACTACAGAGATCACAGTCTTTAGTCACTGGACCACCAGGAAAGTCCCTAATTATAGTCCAATTTAAAAAAAGGAAAGAACTTTTCTGCCCATTTTTCTTTCAGTTTTCATTGCCATTGCCTGTTTTCCATCCTGCCCATCTCACTAGAACTTGTTATTATAGCCACCTAAATATAAATATGTCCTTGTGTTTCCCTACTCAGGCTCTTACTCAAGGCATTCTATTCTACCCCCACCCGAGAAACCTCCTTCTAATCACAGTCAGGAAATTAAGGAGGGTGATATTCAAACTGTTTTCCTCTTTTCCAAGCTATTGAGTCTGTTTCCTCATCACAGTCCATGTCAACTTTCAAAGCTTGTGTGTTTTTATGTCGTCTGCCTCCCTACACCTCATCAAGGCAGGAGGACCTGGCGAGAGCAGCCGCCCAGCCAAGTGCTCAAGCAGCAGAAGCTATTTCAGCCGCCTGAGTCTTGGCAGCTATTGCCCTGACTCAGCCATGTTCCCCAGTTAAATGGTTACAACATTATTTAAAGAGCCCTTGTTCTCAATTTGTTTGAATTGCATGCTATCTAGTCTTTAATGCAATCCAGAAGAGAGACAGCAGAAATAAATACAACAGCTAAATCCATGGAAGCACAAAAACATCCCCAGGTGAAGTAATAAATTAATAATCTTTGGCTTTTTCAGTTCAGTTCAGTTCAGTTGCTCAGTCATGTCCGACTCTGCAATCCCATGAATCACAGCATGCCAGGCCTCCCTGTCCATCAGCAACACTTGGAGCTTACTGAAACTCATGTCTATCATGTCAGTGATGACATCCAGCCATCTCATCCTCTGTCGTCCCCTTCTCCTCCTGCCCCCAATCCCTCCCAGCATTAGGGTCTTTTCAAATGAGTCAGCTCTTCACATCAGGTAACCAAAATATTGGAATTTCAGCTTCAACATCAGTCCTTCCAATGAATATTCAGGACTGATTCTCTTTAGGATGGACTGGTTGGATCTCCTTGCAGTCCAAGGGACTCTCAAGAGTCTTTTCCAACACCACAGTTGCACTCAGCTCTCTTTATAGTCCAACTCTCACGTTCATACATGACTACTGGAAAAACAATAGCCTTGACTGGACAGACCTTTGTTGGCAAAGTAATGTCTCTGCTTTTCAATATACTATCTAGGTTGGTCAAAACTTTTATTCCAAGGAGTAAGTGTCTTTTAATTTCATGGCTGCAGTCACCATCTGCAGTGATTTTGGAGCCCAACAAAGTAAAGTCTGACACTGTTTCCACTGTTTTCCAATCTATTTGCCATCAAGTGATGGGACCAGATGCCACGATCTTTGTTTTCTGAATGTTGAGCTTTAAGCCAACTTTTTCACTCTCCTCTTTCACTTTCATCAAGAGGCTCTTTAGTTCTTCACTTTCTGCCATAAGAGTGGTGTCATCTGCATATCTGAGGTTATTGATATTTCTCCCAGCAATCTTGATTCCAGCTTGTGCTTCATCCAGCCTGCATTTCTCATGATGTACTCTGCATATAAGTTAAATAAGCAGGGTGACAATATACAGCCTTGACGTACTCCTTTCCTATTTGGAACCAGTCTGTTGTTTCCTTTCCAGTTCTAACAGTTGCTTCCTGACCTTCATACAGATTTCTCAAGGGGCAGGTGAGGTAGTCTGGTATTCCCATCTCTTTCAGAATTTTCCATAGTTTGTAGTGATCCACACAGTCAAAGGGTTTGGCATAATTAATACAGCAGAAATAGATGTTTTTCTGGAACTCTCTTGCTTTTTCAATGATCCTGCAGGTGTTGGCAATTTGATCTCTGGTTCCTCTGCCTTTTTTAAAACCAGTTGAACATCTGGAAGTTCACAGTTCACATATTGTTGAAGCCTGGCTTGGAGAACTCTGAGCATTACTTTACTAGCATGTGAGATGAGTACAATTTTGCAGTAGTTTGAGTATTCTTTGGCGTTAGAATGAAAACTGACCTTTTCCAGTCCTGTGGCCACTGCTGAGTTTTCCAAATTTGCTGGCATGTTGAGTGCAGCACTTTCACAGCATCATCTTTCAGGACTTGAAATAGCTCCACTGGAATTCCATCACCTCCCCTAGCTTTGTTTGTAGTAATGCTTCCTAAGGTCCATTTGGCTTCACATTCCAGGATGTCTGGCTCTAGGTGAGTGATCACACCATCGTGATTATCTGGCTCATGAAGATCTTTTTTGTACAGCTATTGTGTATTCTTGCACCTCTTCTTAATATCTTCTGCTTCTGTTAGGTCCCTACCATTTCTGTCCCTTATTGAGCCCATCTTTGCATAAAATGTTCCCCTGGTATCTCTAATTTTTTTGAAGAAATCTCTAGTCTTTCCCATTTTATTGTTTTCCTCTATTTCTTTGCACTGATCACTGAGGAAGGCTTTCTTCTCTCTCCTGCTATTCTTTGGAAATCTGCATTCACATGGGTATATCTTTCCTTTTCTCCTTTGCTTTTTGCTTCTCTTCTTTTCCAGGTATTTGTAAGGCCTCCTCAGACAACCATTTTGCTTTTGTGCATTACTTTTTCTTGGGGATGGTCTTGCTTCGTGTCTCCTGTACAATGTCATGAACCTCCATCCACAGTTCTTCAGGCATTCTGTCTACCAGAGCTAATCCCTTGAATCTATTTGTCACTTCCACTGTATAATCATAAGGGATTTGATTGAGGTCATACCTGAATGGTCTAGTGGTTTCCCTACTTTCTTCACATCCAAGATCAGGAGCGGCAGCAGCACTTCTCTAGACTGGTGGTGTGGAGATACCCCAAGTCAAAGGTCAGAGAAACCCCAGTAAGATGGTGGGTGCGGAAGTGGCTGTGAGGAGACACCCCACATCCCAGGGAAAAGGAGAAGCCCTAGCAAGATGGTACAAGGGGTGAATTCATGTTAGAATCAAACCCCATGCCAGCCAGAGACTCTCAGATGGCTCAAACAAACATTGTTAGCACCAGGACCCAGGGACCCCACAGAGCCTGAGAGAACTGTGTCTGAGTATCTCCTGTGGAGGTACAGGCCGGCAGTGGTCTGCTGCACTGCAGGGAAAGGGGCTCTAGGTGCAGCAGACTTGTATATGGCATAAGTCCTCTCGGAGGCAGTCACAATTAACCCCACCATAGAGCTACCAGAACTTACAGCAGACTGGGAAATAGACTCTTGGAGGGCAAAACAGAACCTTGTGTACCAGGACCCAGGAAAAGGAGCAGTGAACCCACGAAAGGCTGTCTGGACTTGCCTGTGAGTGTCCAGGAGTCCCCAATGGAGGCGTGGGTCAGTGGGGGCCTGCTGCAGGGTTGGGGACACTGAGTGTAGGAGTAAAGCATGAGATCTTTTGAGGGAGGTCAACATTATCTTCATTACCTACACCATAGTTTGGCCCCAGGTAGACAGAAGGGAAGAAACACAGCTCCACCCATCAACAGAAAATTGGTTTAAAGATTTACTGAGCATGGCAAGGGTGTGGTCCGTGTGATCAGATTATGTGATTATGGTTTCAGTGTGTCTGCCCTCTGATGCCCTCTCTCAGTACCTACCATCTTACTTGGGTTTCTCTTACCTTGGACGTGGGGTATCTCTTCATGCTGCTCCATCAAAGTGTAGCCACTGCTCCTCTCCTTTGATGATGGGTATCTCTTCACAGCTGCCCCTCCAGACCTTGAACTTGGAGTAGCTCCTCTCGGCCCTCCTGCTGAAAGAAGTATAATCATGGCCACCCAGGATGGGCGGGTCATGGTGGAGAAGTCTGACAGGATGTGGTCCATTGGAGAAAGGAATGGCAAACCACTTCAGTATTCTTGCCTTGAGAACCCCATGGACAGTATGTAAAGGGAAAAAGACAGGACACTGAAAGATGAACTCCCCAGGTCGGTAGGTGCCCAATATGCTACTGGAGATCAGTGGAGAAACAACTCCAGAAAGAATGAAGAGATGGAGCCAAAGCAAAAACAATACCCAGTTGTGGATGTGACTGGTGATAGAAGCAAGGTCTGATGCTGTAAAGAGCAATATTGCATAGGAAACTGGAATGTCAGGTCCATGAATCAAGGCAAACTGGAAGTGATCATACAGGAGATGACAAGAGTGAACATCAACATTCTAGAAATCAGCAAACTAAAATGGACTGGAATGGGTGAATTTAACTCAGATGACCCTTATATCTACTACCATGGGCAGGAATCCCTCAGAAGAAATGGAGTAGCCATCATGGTCAACAAAAGGTTCCAAAATGCAGTACTTGGATGCAGTCTCAAAAATGACAGAATGATCTCTGTTCGTCTCCAAGGCAAATCATTCAATATCATGGTAATCCAAGCCTATGCCCCAACCAGTAACACTGAAGAAGCTGAAGTTGAACAGTTCTATG